>JAVQIZ010117732.1:0-14529 GCA_036023535.2 Galaxias brevipinnis
GAAGTCCTGATCACACGCACAAAGAGAGAGAGAGAGAGAGAGAGAGAGAGAGAGAGAGAGAAAGAGAGACAGAGAGAGAGTCAGAGAGAGAGAAAGAGAGACAGAGGGAGAGAGAGAGAGAGAGAGAGAAAGAAAGAGAGACAGAGAGAGAGGCAGAGAGAGAGAGAGAGAGCGAGAGAGAGAGAGAGAGAGAGAGAGAGAGAGAGGCAGAAAGAGAGAGAGAGAGAGAAAGAGAGAGAGAGGAAGATGATGGAGACGAGCAGGTTGTACATAATGCTCCGCCATCCCTCGCTCCCTCCAGGACCCTCACATAAGACCTGCCAGGGGCTCACTGTGGGACAGCGGGTCAAGAGATGGTCATCACAGGCCCAGCCAATCAGATGAGGGAGTACAAAAGACAGGGCCCAATGTGCTGGCTGCCCGCCTGCCTGTGTGCAAGCAATTAACTGTGTTTGTGTATGCTTCACACTATGAAGTGGAAGTACAATGACAATTCTCTGTAGACTTGATCTGGTTGAAGCGAAAGAAAGAAAGAAAGAAAGAAAGAAAGAAAGAAAGAAAGAAAGAAAGAAAAAAAGAAGGAAGGAAGGAAGAAAGAGAGAGGGAAGGAAGGAAGGAAGGAAGGAAGGAAGGAGGGAGGGAAGTGAGAGGGCATTAGGAGCCGACTCGGCCCTGTCAGGATGCATTGGTTCTGTGTAACAATCACATTCTACTCCGACAGACCAACACTTCCATTCAGAGGCAGAGGAATCCCGATTTCTCGCTCGAGACCCCATATGTGCACCATACAAATGTGAGGATACGGTAGGGAAGTGCAACAGCCCTGAGAATATGAGCTCTTTCTTCTAATCCGCTCAGCCATATTGATGTTGAGCCTTTCATTGCTCAGCCCCCCCCAAAAAATGAAGTCTTTCACTACTGGGAGCCATTGATAGATTAAGGAAACATATCCTATTTTTCTTTGAGCCTTTACAGAGCCTCTAAGGTTGTCTGAATAGTATGGGCCGTGCTGAGGAGGCGAGTGAAGAACACAATGGCTAAATGGTGTTGTTCAACTCTCTGAGTCTCGGAGCTCAATCCTTAGTTAAAAACCCCAGGAGAATATGACAGTTGGCCGTGGAGTGACACATATTAAAAATACAATTTTGAAACGTTTTAATCAATCCTTGACGATAATTAAAATCCACAATTGAATTTAAAATAAAAAAATCAAGCTACTGGTTTATGCTACGATTGCTACCATACAGTACATACACCTTAATCCATTACACAAAATTCACACCTTACATTCCAACAAAATCGCAAGGCCTTACAAACCCTGAAAATCCTCAGAGTCCAAATCACAGAAAATTGATCACATCCAACAAAATGGCGCCGGCCTCTAAAATTGGTGTGAAAATGCTGGGCTTGAGAGCACCCCAGCACAGAAACCCTTCGAGTGGAGGACATTGTTAGAAGCATATAGTTTGGAAGATCAAGGTTCCTGGTTCGCCAATAATCTCTAATGAGTGTCTGTATCTTGATAAGATCTAATGCAATTTGTTGCATTTGTGGTGGATAAATTGACAACTTGCCTAGCCTACAAAGAGATGAAAAGAAGAGCCAGTCCACAGACCCAAATATTGGAAGGGATAATGCAATAAAAATAAAAACTCATAAATACTCAATAAAACTCAATAGAAAAGAGCATGAACGCAAACAGGATAAAATACAATAGAGAATTAGGGTTGCTACACGATATTGCAAACATTACTTTGTATTTTTTAGCGTTGCTTATTTAGTTTTTATAGTAACGTACAAAAAATTTACAAATACATCTGGAACGAATAAATCATCATCCTCGGTGGCTCATCCGATCCGTGTGTAAAATGGTTTTGCTGTGAGCTGGCATGTTCAGGGGCGATAGACAGGGCGGGAGGAGGAGGTGGAGGGAGAACAGTTGAGAAAGGGGCGCCAGAAAAGGAGGAAAAAGAGAGGGATTTGGGATTAGGGAACGAGTGCGAGGAAACAGGGAGAGGGATTAGGACTGTGTGCGAACGAGGGACAAAATGAAAGGGTGGAGGGCTGAAAAGACACGGAGAGAGAAAGGAGGGGACCTGGACGGAGCTTTGACAGAGAGAGCAACAATCAAAACGACGCATTTCTGTGTTCCCTGTGTAGTCCTGGTTCTCCTCTACACAACTTCCTGCTGCTCTGGCTGCTCTGCACTCCCGGCAACCTCTGGTCCGACACAGTGGGGAGACGGGGCTAAGAAAATCTAACCAAAGTCACACACCATAGCTGCTCTCTACTGACACTCACAGGCTGAAAGGAGGTACTGCGCCCTCTGCTGCACAGCACCAGCCATCGGTCCATCACCCATCTGTACCAGGACCCAAATCAGTACAGAAAACGGGAAGGAATTGTATTCTTTGTCAGAAAGGCTAAAGTACTTGTCCTTGACACTAGCTGTGTGTGGTGACTTAAGTGTTGCTAGGGAGAGCCCCTAGATTCAGCTTGGACCGTGTTGCTAGGGAGAGCCCTAGATTCAGCTTGGACCGGCTCCAAAGCCAAAGGCGCCGGCTGGATGTTGGCTTGGAGCTGCTGGGAGTGTATGGTGAGTGGTAGGGGAGGTCCCTCCCTGCCCTGTGGTCATTGTGAGGGGATGGTCATTACAGAGGGACCGTTAAGGGGACAAGCAGTGACACATTGAGGCCTCACTCCAGGGAATTAAATGGAGGACAGACAGTTCCGGGTGACACTGGGACGTGTGGACATTGTACTCCGCGCCCTCCCCCTACACACACACACACAAACAGAGACACACACACCCTCGAGTCACAACATTAGGTGTATGTGTGTGCGCATACGTGTAGGAGCGTGTGTGTGTGTGTATGAGTGAGCATACGCACTAGCATGTGTGTTCTTGCTATTGTATGCGTGTGTGTGTGTGTGTGTGTGTGTGTGTGTGTGTCCGGGCTAGATAGCAGATATTTGCTAATCTGTTGGGGGCTGCTGTGTTAGTAGCGATGGGGGGAAAAGGGGGTGGGGTCACAAGCTGAGGTCAGGTGTCACTCATTCCAACCGGAGTCAGGAACTACAGCAAAGGAGAACAGACCACCACAGTGAAAACACACACCCACCCACAGTGAAAACACACACCCACCCACAGTGAAAACACCCACCCACCCACAGTGAAAAGCACACAAAGATATTCCATGGCCGCCTCTGGCACACGCAACGCTACTCTCATGTAGCACTTCATTCAATCGCCCTCCTTCCGTCTTTGAACTCCATCCTTCTCTCCCGTTCCCTGTATTTCCATCCCTCCTTTAGTCTTTCTCTTTTCCCCTCTTCCTCCTCCTCCTCTCTCACTTGTCCCCCTGCACAGACTCCTCCCCAGCTGTTTGACCTCAGGGGTCATTCTGTTGGCAGGGTCATCTGTCTGGGGTGAAGGTGAACTCTGACCTCAAGGCTTGATCGTATTCTAACCACACACACACACACTGCAGACACACTCACATTATGGACATGTGTGTCCTCACCAGAGGTTTGTTTCATTGTGGTCATTTATGATCAATTTATCACCTCTTCTTGTCCCTTATTGAAACACACTCCCTGCAGATAAAGGCTACGTGCCGGTTGCAAGCAGTCAAGTGAGAGAGGAAACGCAATTGCCAATACAATATCTTCTAATGATTACATAGGCCAAGTCCATTTACCAGGTAATCAATAAAGTGATGATCGTTAACAGGGTTTAAACACTTCATTTGTAGGTACGTTAAAAATTGTGACAAGTAGGAAATATTACGTGACAAGGTTTACAAAACTGTCTCTATAAGTGTAAAATTAAATATTATAAAAGTGTCCTGACCAGATGAAAATCTTTATGTTTTCCTGTCCAAAACATACCTCCCATATTAATCAGTTTGGTCATTTCCAATTGATGTTAATCTCTTAACAAAATGGAGGAATAGACTTGAATTTCTATTTTTAGGACAAAATAGGAAAACGTCAACATTTAAATGGCCAAATGGCCAACTATATAACAAAACAAATGGAATTAATAATTCATTATTTACAATCTATACATGAGAGGCCTAAACAACTATGAATACATATATCATATAAGACACAAGGCACTGCAACAAATTTGGTAAAGTAGGCCAAATACTGAATATCCATTAACAGTATATGTCCTATTGCCTGGTCCAGACGTTCAACACTGGCCGTTTCTTGCCAAAAAAAAGCGATGTAACGTGCAATTGCAATCTTTCCGCCTTAATTGAGGAACCGGCCAAGCGGCCTTTGACCCGCAGGTCGTCATTGCATTGTGTCTCGGGCCGAGGAGAACTCACACACCCTTTGGGAGGGGACTCGTGCACAGAAAATGGATTAATGTCTGTGTGGCCTGACTTTTTAGTTTTATTATTCTGATTGGAAAATATGCGGTTGTAAAGAAGATCAACGTTTACAAAAGTCAAATCTTACAAAAAAAAAAAAGTGATATGAAAAGGATTTTACATATAGACTGCCTTAATTCGCTGTTGAAAAAAAGTTCGTACTTTCTCCTTTATATTGTGTAAGCAACTTACATTTGAATTGAATCATTATCGGCCTACTTAATCCAACATAATACAAGGTTTTCACAAAACCATTCGCCTAAGAAGAGCTTACTTGTGACTCGTTTGAAAAACAAATGGACACACCAGTTTTGCTATATAGTTCACTAAAATATGTCATAGCCTACTCAGTACACAAGAGTCAAATTATACTGATTCGGTGTGCTGTTTGGAAACATATCGGACATTTCATATAAATATTTTCTATAGCTTGTATAATTAATCTTAAAGGCAAAAGGCTATTTCCATGGAATGTTTTTATCTCGCAATTGAAAACGAATGCAAAATATACAGTAAACGACCAATCCAATCATTTTTAGATCTTAAAACCCTCTTTTTCAACAGTTCAGTTAACTCGATGCGATTACATATGCCAATAATTGTCTTATTTCTCGACTTACACTTTGTACATGGGCTACTAAAACCAGCCAACCTAAAAATTAGTCTAGAAACGTTTTCCGTCATGGATTTGACTCGTTTTGAAAATGTCATCGCCAAAATTCATGCCCAACACGGTTAAAATTATGTACTTTGAATAATAGGTGAAGATGATATTTATCGTTCATCGTAGGCTTGAGGGCTATGATAAAAATAAATATTAAATAGTTAACATATTTATCTTCATCCACACACGTAACTTATAGACGACAAATATCTGGTTCGAGTTATATAATATTAATTGTTTTTCATGATTTTATTTGAACTGTTTATTGTATAAAGCTTTCGAAGTGCAGCACATCACTCGTAAAACAAGACAAAAAAAGCGCTCGCAAGTTTAATTTAAATAGGATGAACTCTACTTTGACAAACACAGTTTATAAATGAATACAGGTGTTTTTCAGACATTCAAATTCATATTTAAATTAGGCTGAATATTCAATATTTGTTATGCATATTTATAAATGCAAACACAATGAATTTACGTCATGTTTCCAAAAACAAAAGGCGTAATTTGAAACGCAGGTACATTGGATTTAAGCTCTTGTACTTCTCTTTTTTTTTGTTTATTTTCATATTAATCTGATATAAATACTAGTTTACATAATGCAATCATAAATTATACACATTTAGAATGCATTTAAAATAATATGTAGGCAAGCATTACATTTAAATTATGTATTTTTAGCTTAAACACACATACACACACACACACACGCACACACACTTGTTAGTCATTAGGCTAAATCGCACAAGTAGCTTGATAAAACAACTTTAGTGGGCTAATAGCAAATGCCACAGGTAAGCTATAATTTAAAATTCCAAAAATACGTCAATCATGCTCAGTCAAATTTTTGGGATAAGTCAAACCAGTCTTCAATCACAGGTAGTTTCCTTCAAAATAGACAATATTAATCCAGTTGTTATAGAACATATTATTAGGAAAACAAATAAATAGGGCTATGGTTTTTAACTCATTAAGTAAAGGCTGAAAACTAACAAACCTTTATGATTTCAGTCCACCCTCATAACAACGATGCATCAAATTATCAAATGCATTTTGGACCAAAATCCTACAGCCTTTACATATCTATCAACATTCAGCACATTGGCCTGAATTAACAGCACCAGATGCAAATGCATTGTCAACATTCAGCCTTCATTCACGGGTAAATGAACCAATTAATCATAAAGTGGCTGGTTGAGGAAAATGGGCCAATTCAAAGTCACCCATTTTCAGGTATACACAGATAATTTCTCCACGGAATATATAGCCCTTCCATTTATCTTGACGAATTTGATACTATACTATACTTAGGTTATTTTTATCAGTAGATTGACTTTTGTGGTTTCATATAATAAGGGGTGTATTTCGAAGGTCTTTGCCAGGTAGGTTAATATGGATTGGTTACAAAACATAACGAACACAAACTCATTACTAAATTAAGAGCAGGTTGGATAAACATTAGCATGACCAATTAAGGGTCTTTATTGATTGTAGATGGAATACTATAACCTACTTACACGCACGCGCACACACACACACACACACACACACACACACACAGACACGTGTTTTAAGATGAGCACACGTGTGAAGTGTATCATCCAACTACAAAATGTATCTGCGGAAACATATCAACCGCAAGACAGTTCTTGTTTCAACACAGTAACTAATTCATATTATTACACCATATAGATTGCCTTTTATAGAGAAGATGATGACGCTTTTATCAGAAATACATTGTGAAAAACTGTCCCTATAGAACCGTAGCAAGACGACCTGAAGCCAGGTTGTCAGGGTGTCCACTCCCTGGCTCTCCTCTGCCTGTGAAGGCTCTGCTCGGTTTTATAAAGCCGCAATCCCCTCCTCTTAATTGATTTTCTCATAATTAACTCAGTCTGTTCATCGATTTCCCTTCGGCGAGGTATCAGCCCTCGTCGTGCTTACTCTTATGGGCCGTGTTTTCATGGTATTATCTGAAGGGATCCGGATACCGACGAAAAAATATCGACCATATTGATTACAATTTACACCATAAGCGAAAACACCTTGGAATTGTCAACATACCCACAAATTAAGGCATTACAGGTCTGTGCGTCCTGAGTGCGTAAAGTGAAGACCTTATTTTTGTGACAAATCAGACGGCCTCAATTAAAATGGTAACAAAGAACAACGTCTGTGTAGTGTTCTCAAATTATGCTGTCGCCATGGATAAAACATTTTTATTTGTTGTCACCATAAGATTGTTATAGAGCGAAACTTGAATGACAACGTTTTCGTGAAACCTGTCTATAACATCGCAAATTAACCGATCATTAATTTAAATGCAATTAGAGACCTAAGCACAAGTAGCCAAGATTAACGGTAACCTGCAGATTACTTTGTTCGGATAACATGTATTGTGCGAAATGTTCTCAGAGAAATATGACATCGAACTACGGTGTAGAGCGGCACATCTCGAGCGCATGCATAATGTACAGCGCGACCCCATATTCCAAATCAAATATTCCCGCGTAGCACCGGTTGTATAATACAGCATGCAGAGAAGGTGAGAGACACAACGCTATTCACCCACGGAGCAGGGGACCAAGGGAGGATAGGAAACGGAAAGAGGAAGAGGGTTGCCCCATGAATTAATTTCTCTCTAATCAATAAAAAGAAAAGCCCTGCCCCGCGCAAGAAATCATTAGGACCGATGTTTCTCTGCCCATCCTTTTCTCTCACACTCTTTCCCCAACACACAGATATAAGAAAGTCCGGTTCCACAGACATCTTTCGGCTTTTGAATTGATAAAGACGAGAGATATGATTGAGAAGGAAAAATAAATGAAGTGGTGTATAGCGTGTGGAAAAAGGCAGGCAGAGAGGGAGGAAGCAGTGTGCAATGAGAAGTTATCAATATACATAGTTGAGACCCTAGAAATATTTTTTCTTTTTGTTATGTGAAAATTTACCAGTGCTTCCATCGGTGAACGTCTCTATCCCCGCCATGCGAACAGCCTGTCTGGACACGAGAGGGATGGAGAGCAAAGATGGGGGAGAGGGAGAGGTATGGGGAGGCAGAGGTGCGTGCAGGGGGCCAGTGAAAAGAGAGGACAGACAGAGGGGGAAATGATCTGCAGTGGGGGCTTAGAATTGGAAACTGGGGGAGGTTAGAGGTGAAGGGGGCTTGGCTGGGTTTTGGGGGGCCTGGGGCACGCGCGCCCGCCCCGTATGGTAACACCCTAACCTTTCATGTCTCCCTCTCTGTCCCTTTTTGTCCCCCTCTTTCTCCATCTATCTCCAAGGGCTCGCGCTCCAATCTTTCACTCTCGACGTGTGTCTCTCAGTGGTTTCCATGGTGACGAGGTGGCTGTGGTGCTGCCGAGGAGAAAGGGGCTCGTGCACGAGAGAGGAAGAGGAAGAAAGAGATAGTATGTTGTTGTTGTTGTTTTTTGACACAGTAAAAGAGGAGAGTCACACGTGTTCAATATAACTTAATTCATCAATTGCACATCCAGGCCTACCAGTGCACTTGGAAAATAAAATTTGTCTATACTAAATTTGGCATAAGACACACTTGCAACAAGATAGGCCTTGTCTATAGGCCCATTTGGACTAAACCATTTCAAAAACATCTCTGTCTCAACTGGTTAAATATGTACATATTGCAAGGAAATAAATGTATTATTATTATTATTATTATTATTATTATTATTATTATTATTATATATTATCAGGATATGGAGAAATGCAAAGCAAGTGCCACTGCTAGGTTTAGCCACAGTTTTGCATCATCTGATCGAATCCAAAATGTTGTCTATTTGCTTGTTTTCTTAGATATTTGCATGCTGATGCACACTTTTCAAATATTATAGTGTATTATTGCACTTAAGATATTTTCATATTATAGTTTTTACAGTTTGTATCACTTTTAAAGCAACAATAATGATTACATACACGATTCACTTATGTATTTAGCTGGGCCATGGCTGATTTTGAATATACAGCCTGTTCAAAAGTACTCTTAATTTATTCAGGCTGCCATCTACAGGCCAGAGAAAGAATAGTCCTCCGATGGGAGAATTACAACATGACATTTACAAAAAAAAATCATATGGAGTTTCATGAACATTTACTTAACCCTGATAAAAAAAAATAGCCCTACATAAAAATACAGATATAGGCTTGATTACACATTTTCTAAATATTCTGAGATATTTACAAATGCAGCATGTGGAAAAGAAATCTGACTAATTTCTACTTATTATTATTATTATAATTTTTTTCAATCGATCAGCCATGGAATAGTGTCCCAGAGAGTAATGTGCCATATGCTGCCGGGGGACATACAATAAATGCACTCACAGTGGGCTAGCAGAGGGCTATAGTGTCTATCAGTTTTAGATGACACGTTTCGATAGGGGACTGATTTGGACCAGGGAAACACAAGATGAGTTGAGTCTCCATCCAATCAAGGAGGTGCAAAGAACACCTGCGGACAGTGGAAGTGGGCTTTCTAAAGGTCCACAGGCGAGCTGGACAACATCTGGCCATATACCCCAACACATTGGGTTTTACACCTCAATACTATCTGTACTAGAGTACAATAGACAGGAAACCGTTCTTTGAAGGCCTCTCTATCCATGGAAAATGAGCTCTCTATCAATGGACTATATATATATTTATGAATTTTCTCACCCCAAATGTTTTGATGAAAAAATAACAGCATAATCTTGATAATAGCACTTTTGTTCCATGGTTGCTATAGCAAAAGTATGGTGCCCTTGAAGGCAGACTGAGCACAGTGGAGCTCATATTATTAGTTTTTTTCTTAGATTTTACGTATTTGGCTTTTTTTTTATATTGGTAGATATTGTTTTATTCTTCAAGATATATCTATGTTTTATAACTTTCAAACTTAGATCTTTTTGGTTTGAATTGATGTTAGCAAGCCAGCCAGCCGGCAAACACTAGACTTCAGTTTGTTTTGTTCTTTTATTTTATATTTCACAACCTGCCTTATGAACTGCTGAAAAATATCTGAGTTGACCTTGTATATAAACAAATAATATATATAAAAATGTTGTTGTCACAAACACCCAAGGAAGACGTTATAGACAAACTATATGATTTTATTGAATTATTGATAGGGTATTACTATTCTATTGACCACGAGTGCAGGAGAGTAAGCAACATCCTGTGCTCTGCTCCTCTATCTCCTCTTCTCTCTCCACCTTGGCTGAAGTAGACCCTGGCTGGGAGGTCACCACCAGCAGACTGCACGAGTCCTCGGGCTCTTCCACCACTACTAGGCCGTCAAAATCCAACATCACATCCTCCAGGATGGATGCCGGTTCGTTGACCCTGTCTGAGGCATAGTTGAGCAGGTTCTCCATGGAGGCATCTAGGGAGTCGAGGTCCAGCAGGTTCGTCACATGGGATTGGCTACAGAGAGCAGGCTCAAAGATGGAGTCACGTGTTACCTCCTCAGCCTCGTCCACAGCCTCTCCAGTCATGAAAGGGTGGTCAAGCAGGGGTGTTGAAGTGCTGATATCCTGATCGGTTATAGCTGTGTCCATCTGGGTGTATCCATCCTGCGGGAGAGGTCCAGGTTTTGATTCATACTCCTGGGAGTAGGCCGGAGGTGGGGTGCTACTAGGCAGCAGCAGTGGCACACCACTACCTGACAGGCTGCAAGCTTCCAGGCTTACCTCAACAGGTTCAGCAGGCTGTTTGCAGACGGTTGAAGATATATCAGCTGACTGAGGACTACATATATCATTTACAATAACCTGATCTGTGGCCATAGCTACTTCATGGCCTTCTGAACATGGCATAAATTCCAGGCTTGAATAGACAGACTCACAGGTGCTCAACTCTTCATGGGTCTCCTCCATGGTTGGCACAAAATAACATTCTGGACTCTCCAGAGCTTGAGCATCCTCTGATTCAACTTCAGCATAATCGGCAACCACAGGCTGCTCCAAAAGGAAGCTACTGGACAGGGCAGGGGCCTCAAAGCATCCTTTAAGTTGGGTCTCCAGGTCTTTGCAGAGTTCAGAGCTGGTGCGCCTAAGCCTGCCTGTAGCAAACCCTATGTCCATGGAGCTTGAAAGAACCAGTTGCTCAGTCTCAATCTCTGTTCCCCCAAAGGTGGACCTTTGGCAATCTGGCTGGCCATCAAATAATAAGGACTGGGAGAAAGGCAATGATGGCCCAATCATGTTTTTCTCTGGGGGTTGGTCACCCTGGCTGTTCTCCATATCTGTATCTTTAACAATGGCGAAACAGCTAGCAAATGATAACGAGTTCTGCTTTGTAGCGGTCGGAATACAACTTTAATGATGCTAATCGTTGCTATGCGTATTGTTGCTATTTTGCTGCTGTTATTACGTAAATTAACTGAAGGTTGCCATAGTAACAGTGCACGGAGAAACATAGAACAAGATATAACACGGGGGAAACCGTCCGACCTTTCCGTAAACCAATAGTGTATTGCCTATCCCAATTCCTAAACGTTGTGCTGAAAGCAGCTAGAACATGAAAAGCTGCTACCAACTAAAATACATCTTTTTTCCACTTATCAAGCCACACACAGGCGTCAAAAATGTTTTAACCGGCCAGAAAAACCCATACACTTTTAATTTGAATAGCATGCGTTTACAATTAGCTTAGGCCTATGTGTGACGTTATTTCATCTGGCGAAACGTGCCCTGTCCATGCATTCATATCCCAGTTTGTGAAACCAAAATGTAATAGTTTAACCTTACCCAGAAATATGCCTGAAGATGTCCCACATGATGGGTAAACACCCAAACAATGGCTCGCACATTTTGCAGCTTTAAACTACTAGCATTACCAAACAATTAGGCTACAAATAACGTAGGGCCTGCGAATTTAAACAAACCAAAACATCAAACTTGAAATTCATTCCAGGATTTCTTGTGTAGGCAAAACACTTGATTATCCCAAACAACAGGATCGTGTTTAATTTGCAAAAAGTGGGACACAAACGCTTGTGAATAAGACCTTTCTGCCAATTTAAAGTTAACTGTTAACGTTGGATTTGTCAACATTTTAAGGATAGAGTCGAGGTCGAAGTAGCTGGTTTGTTTCTCTGACTAACCAAGCATAAGATATGCAGGATACAAATACTATAGGCTAACTAGCCTGTTCAATAAATAGCCAAGTCAATTCTTGCTCAGCGGATAACATGTCAAATGTTATTTTCAGTCATATAGCCTGCTATGTAGGCCTACTTGGGGGACCATTTGTAATCAAATGACAAAACATTTTCATTTCCAATAAAGCTTTATTATTATCTCATAATTTCTAAACATATTAAATTAAGATTATATTATCACAAAAAAAAGAGATACTTTTGCGATGGCAAAACAAAATTTCCAGCTACACGGAAAGACAAGGATTATTAGCTTTTTTTCACAGAGACAACGAATCAATAAACACGCAAAAGTAACACTATATATTTCCCGTGTCTCTTCCTGTAGTTACCTGACCATGGTCCTGGATAGGCCTGAGCTTCAGACAGTACTAGGCAGCCTGTCCCCTTAAGTCATGCTTGTATGGGGGGACTTTAGAGCGAGGGGGCCTTATTGATCCTCCTCTATGAGTGAAGTCCAGGCATTAGTTCCACCACAGTGACTAGACAGGCGTCTGTGAGCCACTCTAGTGGGCCTACATGGCAAGGATGAGTGGAGCTGGGATGTGCTATTTTGATTTTGATCTCTCCAACACCACTTCTATTGAGCGGCGGCGGGCGCACGGTCCTGTGCTTTACTCTCTAAGAGGGGGTCGCGGGTCGCGAGGCGAGAGGCGAGAGGCCAAGCAGTAGGCCTGGATAGAAACTCCCGTCGAGCCATCCCGCTTGTAGATGTCCACAAGCCGGTGGTGATGAATCCTCCATGGTTGGCTGAGGCTAAGGGTAATCACCGCTGTCATCCCCTAGCACCTGCCATGTCCACTGACCACAGCAATCACAGGATTGGCGACCAGTGATGGGGCCGACAAGAGTGATAAGGGTATGCGTCTTTGCGTCTGAGTGGAGACCAAGCACTTGGAGACCAAAACTACACAGAACTCAGGTAATCCCTTCCAAAAATAAGCAAAAAGGTCCAAACATAACATAGTATTTTTTTCTTTTTTGTTTCTTTTCGCCTCTTCTTTTTCCTATGCTCAGCGGTATCAGTTTTACGTTCTTCTTATCTTCTCGAATTAAACATTTCCAAAGAAAACAAATTCCTGGCAGGTGACCTTTGCCTTGAAGAGCTTCTCACTCACCTTTTCTATAAAGTCCTATAACGTTTCTAGTTGCCATCTGGACGCCTACTGTAGTGCACAACTCTCTCTTGGCTTAAATGATAGGCAGATTGTAATTGTGTGTGTGTGTGTGTGTAGAGGCAGACATTTCATTGGCAGCACAGAGCTTCTAAACTCGGTACACTGTATGAGTCAACATTACAGAGAGGTTTGTGAAGTTCTTCAGTCCTGCAGTCTTCTCTTAATTCAAGTTAGACTTGGCCTGAGATGTTTCCCCTGGGATCTTGCACTGACATGGCAGGCGCGGAAGTGCTTATTTTACTGTTCCAACACAGAGAGACCAGAACATGCTCTTTGTCTGCTTTCATCCTCCATTTTGTCCTTTCATGCTGTCGATCAAGACCTACAAGATAAAAAGAAAAAGGCACCAATCAGTGGGACTAGCAGCCATTCGATCACACGTAGCCTTCACATACAGATATATAGATATTGTATTGATATTGGTTGGAAAATCCTTAAGAGATGCAGGAGTCTCGGTGAGATACAGATAAGCCATGGCAAACTTTGCCACCTAGTGGTAGCTGAAAGAATTACCCAGCAACCTTCCCAAAAGGGACACAAAAAAGGTTCTTCCAATTCCACAGCAAAAAGGCCAGAGTATTATCAGCAAACACAAAATACAACACGATAATGATTAACTAATTAATTTACGAGGCGCATCCTCCGGCCGATTCCTTATTCTATTCTATGCAGCAGTTCCATTCTCCACTCTGCTTCATACGAGGTTTTACCTGCTCCCTCTTCGTCGGCGGTCCACGACGGCAGTCTTCTGTTGAGCAGCAATCAGCAGCTTGCATCCCTCCTCGTAGTCGTCCTGGTCCACGCTGATCAGCAGGCGGACTCCTTCTCGGCCGGCCGCCGCCCTCAGCGCGTCGGTGATGAAGACGCCCTTCAGGGCCTCCAGCAGGGCCCCGCTCAGGTAGTCGGCCCACAGGGCCTCCAGGTTGGCCAGCTCCGTGAACTTGATGTCGCACATGATGGAGCCCAGGTCTCTGGAGCGCAGCAGCGAGTTGGCTCGGCTGAACAGCTCGAACTGGCGCTCCAGCGGCTGCTGCTTGTCCGAGGAGACCCCGCCACGCAGAGCAGACTCATGCTCCATGTAGTCGGCCCGCACACGCAGGCGGATGTCGGGTGGGAGGTGGCAGTGTAACGGTAGGGGGGGGGGGG
>JAVQIZ010117733.1:0-22115 GCA_036023535.2 Galaxias brevipinnis
GCTTTTGGATTTTCCTTTTTTGCTTTTGGATTTTATTTTTTTGCATTTGGTTATCTTCTTTTTTGTTTGTGGATTTTGTTTTTACTTTTGTAGACTTTTGGCACAAATCTCATTCCATATTCACACTGACAGCTTTACTCTTTCTTCCCATGGCTTATTGAAAATCACCCTAAAATTTGTTTGGTTTTTTTTGTGTTATTTTTCCTTTTTTTTCTTTACATTTCCTTTTTGGTATTTTCTGAATTGGTTGTGTTTTTGCAGGTTTTGGTGTAGGTTCGGGAATTGGTTGTGGTTCTGGTACAGGTTCCGGCTCAGGTCCTGGTGCAGGGTCTGGCGCAGGTTCTGGCTCTGGGGCCGGTTCGGGCTCTGGTGCAGGTTCTGGTGCAGGTTCTGGCTCTGGTGCAGGTTCAGGCTCTGGTGCAGGTTCTGGTGCAGGTTCCGGTTCTGGTACCGGTTCAGGCTCTGGTGCAGGTTCCGGTTCTGGTGCAGGTTCTGGTTCTGGTGCGGGTTCCGGTTCAGGCTCTGGGGCAGGTTCTGGTGCAGGTTCCGGTTCAGGCTCTAGGGCAGGTTCTGGTTCCGGTTCAGGCGCAGGTTCTGGCTCTGGTGCAGGTTCAGGTTCTGGTGCAGGTTCCGGTTCTGGTGCCGGTTCAGGCTCTGGTGCAGGTTCAGGCTCTGGTGCAGGTTCTGGTGCAGGTTCAGGCTCTGGTGCAGGCTCTGGTTCTGGTGCAGGTTCTGGTTCTGGTGCAGGGTCAGGCTCTGGTGCAGGTTCTGGTGCAGGTTCAGGCTCTGGTGCAGGCTCTGGTGCAGGTTCCGGTTCTGGTGCAGGTTCAGGCTCTGGTGCAGGTTCCGGTGCAGGTTCCGGTGCAGGTTCCGGTGCAGGCTCTGGTGCAGGTTCAGGCTCTGGTACAGGTTTCGGTACAGGTTCTGGTTGTGGTTCTGGTTCTGGTTGGGGTTGTGGCACATTATTCCCTGTTTCAACCCTACAATTGCATGGGTTGATGTTAACTATGTTTTTGATCAGTGCAGGACTCGGGAAGTCCAAGCTTAGAACCCCTAAGCAGCCTGGCTCTCCAGAACTTTCCTTACGTTGAATTATAAGATCATTGAGGCGTTCGTTAACCATTTTGGCTACACTTTCAGCGCTGTGTGAGTCAGCTTTAGCAGTAGTTTGTGTCAGCATTATAGCATGATAACAACTATCCAATACTTCTTCCAAATAATTTTTGATGTGCTTCATCTTGTTATCAATGTTTTTGTATATTTTGTCACCAGGGAATAATGTATCATGGTTTAGGGTTCCCACATTAAAAATGTCACTCTGCAAAAACACAATTTTTCCTCTTACCTGACCCATTTTGGGGACATATTTTTTTGTCCATGCTTTGTCTTTTAAGCCCTCAATTAACTTCTTAATTAATTTTCCAGATCTTCTCTGGTACATCTCAGCAAATGTCTCATTTAGTGACACACGTAGGAGCAAACACTCACTGGCATGATTATCTAAGAAGTCACGTAAAATATTTAGGACCTCATGGACCTTAATGTGACCATTGAAGACATCCACATTCTCTTGTTCATCATAGGACCCCACTAGCACATCAAAAAAACGCACTCCAGCTTTCAGTTGGTTCTCCAAAGTCCAAGCCTGGGTCCTAAAGAATGGACTTCCATACAGACTGAGACTCTCATGTGTGCCAGGTATAGAAATAGCGGAGATTAGTTTGTCATCTGGTATAGATGCCATCCAGTTTAGATTTTCTACATCAAGGCTAGGGACATTACTAAAACCAGATTCTGACCCTGAAAATGGCGATGTAACAGTTCTGCAAGGGAAGCATAAATGACAAGTATTTTCTTCTGCTGAAATATATATTAAAGATTTTAAAAATAATAAAAAGTAAGGAGACAATACAAATACAAATAGGTTGTGCTTGCATGGCTACTCACAATAACAAAAGGCAGAGGTACCAGTGGACCTTCATGGTTAGTGTAAAGTTCTATGGTCAAGTGGAGGGTAAAAATAAATTGAAGTTAGAAGATGTTCGCTATACAGAAGTACAAGTGCTTAATTATGATCAAATTGGCTATTTCCTCACCTGGAAATATTTTAAATGGTTCCTTAGTTGAACAACCTCAAGCGTAATCCATGTATTGAAGCAGCTGGTTCATGAGTCTTGTGAGTTATCGAGTAACTGATAGAATATAATGGAAAAGAGAGACTAGTGTGGACATAGTGAAATAGAATTTGCACCAGCGTTGTGTTATAGTATGTCTACTCAGAAAGATTTTCATATATTACAACAGTCTTCCATGGCTTGAAAAGATAACTTGGCTCCACATGTTGCCAACTTGTAGCCTGCATCTCAAATCTTGATTATTGGTCCTTATGTAGACCGTTGTATTAAAACAGGTTTATGGCAAGATAGTACCGACTGTATTTACATCAGAAAAACGTTATAATAGTGATACTAGATTCTTGAGAGGATGGGTGTTTTCACAGTTTTTAACAATGCTCTGCATTTTATTCTAGTGATAGTTGTATTGCTCATATCTGTACACCATGTAAGAAACTGGTATAGTCTTCCCTCAGTGATAGGTGAGAAAAACCTTGTCTTGTTTTTGTTCAGGCATTGCTGGTCAAGTTTTTCCCTTACATCCCTTTTTGAAGCAAGGAAAGCTCAAATCCTTTATGGGTCATAGACTCATAGGACATGCTCACAACACTTACTACTCTTGAAACCCCAAAGTTTAATACATAACTTGGGAAATTACCATTTTGTTTGTTTGCTACAAAAATGGAACATGGTTAAACAGTAAGCAGCGCTCTTGTTTTTATTGAAATCTTAAATATTGTACAGTAGTGTTATTGTGTATGTGTGCATTATATTGTTATCTATCTTTAAATGGCACTGCTGGAAAACAGTTCTCAGTCGGTTACACATATGTACAATAGATTCTGTGACCATCTGTTATTGGCTGTGCTCAGCTCTGACAGGGAATGCTTAATTAACGAATGAGATTACATCTGAATAGCAGACTGGCTGATTTTACGTTTACCACCTGTTGTGGCACTTCAGTTGAGTGTAGGAACACATATAATCGAATATGGCGTGTTTAGCGACAACATATTGTTGTCGATGTTGTAGCATAGCTATTTTGCAACATTAACTAAGCTAGTTGGTCTTTATTTGCAACAGTAGCCTACTATATAGAGCTAGCGTGCTATACCTAGCTAATCCCTGGCTTTTCAAGATGTCTATGAGGACTCTTCCTTTGGTCATTATTAATCTTGGCGGAGAAATGTTGTATGTGCTGGACCAGCGTCTACGAGCTCAGAATACGTCAGATGGCAATTCACAAAAAGGTAGTTGGATGTTGCAACGTGTGTGTGTGTGTGTGTGTGTGTGTGTGTGTGTGTGTGTGTGTGTGTGTGTGTGCGCCCAAAATTCACTGTCATAACGGCAGCTGACATTAATGAGATAATTATTTAATGTTGATGTCTTGTTTTAATCCTTCTTCTCCCTACTTGACACACTTGGTTGCAGGTGTCTGGTCAGAAAATGACAGGAAAAGAGGTATCATCAAGTCAACTGGCTTGTTCTCCCTGTAGTGTACTGTAGAATAATGTAGGCTGCCACTTTGGCTGAAACTCCTTTAGCCCTATGTAGGTCATGGTGTAAGATGTACAGTATATCTCTGTTGGTAGGTAAAAAGTTCAGGACTGTACCACCGATGTGTTGTGTTTCATTCGCTTTCAACTGCAGCTAACTCAATAATGTGTGCTCTCATTTGTGTTTAAATGAACAGATGGTTTGGATTTGGATTTAAAGTTCATAATTTCTCTGTCTATGTCCTCCTTTTCTTCCTTAGTCATGAATGACATCATTGGCACCATGTTTAATAAGGCATTTATGGAGGAACTGCTTAAACCCCAGGAGTTGTACTCTCATAGGGCTTTGAAAACTGTGCTAACACGTCTGGCCCATGCCTCAATCATGAGGCTCAACCCTGCCAGCATGGATAGGGTATGCTTATTACACAATTGTAGATGTCTCATTTGTAACTGTCCCGTGTTAGCTATAATCCCCATAGAGGCATCAAGTGAGTATGAAAGGTGGCATATAATTTCCATTTCCTTGCTGATGTCGTTATTTTATGTTTTTTAGTGATGATCCACGTGTCTCTTTTCTTGCTTGCATCCACGTAGCTTTATGAGTTGATGGTCATGGCTTTCAAGCATCAGGCCCTGCTCTGCCCACGTCCTAGAGACCTCCTGCTGATATCCTACAATCACATGGATAACATCAAGCAGTTTGTCAGAGACACCCCCGCAGTTCTCAACCAAGTCAACGAGACGCATAGGAAGATCATTGAGGTGCGAGGTCACTAATGTCATATTATGTGTGACTTTACCCATCTCTTAATATGCTCTACTCTGGTTGAGTAATAGGCTACCTTTGCAATCGTTGATTCAATGCCAAAGTCAATGGTTAATTTGCTGTTTCATCTATTATGATGTTATATTATATCATCTATTATAAGGTATACACAACCTTGTCAGAAGGCGAGTTCCAGCTTCTCAGACAAACACTGCTCATATTCTTTCAAGACATGCATGTCAGGGTGCGTCCAGTTTTTTTTAATTAAATTTTTGCTTAAAAATTGTAATTACAATAACAATGTGTTTTTCTTATAAATATAAATGACCAAATATATTTACTTTTGATCCAGGTGGCACTTTTCCTCAAGAACAAGGTCCAGAATCCCAATGGCCATTTTGCCCTTCTGACCTCAGGCCCTGTACCCTATGGGACAGTAGTGCCAGGATTAATTAGGTAATCTGCTGCTCGGAAAGTTGGATATGAACGAAGGCTGTGTAGATAAGGGATATGATTACATACATGCTTGCAGTTGTAATTATTTAATTCCAGTTACAAGCTGGTCATGCAGTCATTTTTCGCTTTGATTCATCAATGAGTTTCAAGAAATTATCACCATCATCCTCCTCTCCCTATTGCCACAGGATTTTTAATAGCCGAGGAAAGGAAGTGAGACACTGGGAATTCCCCAGTGGAGGAAGCTACACCAGCCCTATCAGAGAGGGATCTTTTGAGCTGTTTGGAGATAGAGTCACATCTCTTGGTTTAAATATGTAAGTCCTCGCCAAGCCTGCTCTTATTCACAAGCAAAGACTAATGTTCTCAAAAGCCTTTAACTTAGGCCATATCCTTAACTGTGTTATCTTTTTTTAAAACTCAACAGAACTCTTGATTCCTCTTTGTCACCCCGATTAGGTATAGTATGTCCAAACCAGAGGAGACACACACATCCAAGAGCTCCACCTCGAAGGTGAAAGATCAGTTATAGCGAGAATGGTGCATTTTGCAGACACATCCTAACACACACATCAATTTGCAAACAGAATGTACACTTGACTCATGCTCCGTTGTTAAATCCTCTTCACCCCACAGACACAACAAGCCCACAACCCACTAGCCAAAGAGGAGCTGAATCTGCTGGCCCGACTCATGGGTGGCATGGAGGTTCAGCACCTACCAAATGCCGAAACAGGTTTCTGGGTCAACCTGTTCACCACAGACAAAGAAGAAGAGGAGGAAGCCACAGCGTGAGTCATTATACAGTCTCCCCGTATCTCGGGAGCTCCCTTTGCATAACCTGACTTTCTGTTTGAAGTGTGGGACATGTGATAGTGAGGCTTTATAGTATCTCCATAGTATTTATCGAAATGTTCCTTGTATTGACAGTGGTTCATCAGGAGGCCTAGAGGACTCCCTCTTTGGAGTGATAAATATTCAAGCTACGCTGGTAAGGTTTGAATGTAGATGTGTACCTACATCATGTGTGAGTTAGTTTGCAAAGGTGTTGACTATAATCGATGCATTAGGTGCATATAACTGAGAGACTAAAGAAACCCAATGAAGCCCAATACTCTGAAATTCAAGTTTCGAAGCCAATTTAATAACATTTGTACATCAAATGACTTTCTCTCAGGATGTGCAGACCAACTCCGAGTTGGCTCGGATCGCAGAAGAATTTGCAGAGCAAAGAGAGACCTCAGAGGAGCACAGCAACAAGGGAGACGACCTGCTAGCCATGATGGATGACCTCGGATGATTATATTGGTGTGGAAAGAATGAAGACGTGTAATTATGTGTGTGAGAGTTCCTGTATGATCTGATTATTAGCGTTGACTTGTATCTCGTGACCTCATTTGTCTTTGTGCTGTCATAGCTTATAGAAGCAGAATGTATCTACATTGATGCCATGCTCAACCATAAACTAAACTTGTTCTACCTCTGAGACATATTTTAATGTGTTACAATCAATAGGAAGGCTTTAGTGTGGTTGTTAAGGTCAGTTACTTTAAAGTAAAAGCCATTGCACTATATTGTATGCATATTAGACTGCATATAATAATAGTTTAATAAAGTGACAATAGCACCAATAACAATTCCATTATTTTTAACATAGTATGTTATATTTTAAATATGTAGGTGTATGTTTGTGCATACTGTATACATACAGTAAATGTACATATATTTGAAATGGACTGTAATTTATACATATTTGGAATAAACATTTTAAAATAAAAAGAAATAATTTTTCCTCCACAGTTATGTCACCACATATAATTTATTAAATAATACATGGCCCACATTACAAGTGTTATTGTAATATTTAGAAGAACCAGCAGGAGGAGTTACACAAACAGTGAAAATGGCATGACGCAGATGTAAGACGTCATCAACATGCTCTTCGGTCTGATAGTCGTTTTTGGCAAAAACATAGCGAGCAAGGTATGCAATTTTCTAGAATAAGCTAAACTTCAAGTCTATAAATGCTTCGTGTTTGTGTTTATGTAAGCTAGCGTGCATACAATCTTAAACATTTGCAGGGAGTGGACAGAGGGAGATTGTGCCAGTCCACAGGTTGCTGTTTGCAGCTAGGCAGATAAAGATAGGTAACGCGTGTTTCGCGCACCTAATTGAAGAAATCAACAGGCAAATAAACTTAACTGTTAGGTGTAGAGACGCTTAGTCGCATATACATTAAGTGGGCTGTATTTAGTCTGGTGTGTGCAAACAACAATTAACAAAACACATTATAATATATATATTAGGATGCTAGACCATTGTTGGACTAATATATTATTTGGTAGCCTGCTATACCTTCAACGTTTTATTCATCTCCACAGATCCTTCACTCCTTATCAAATGTCATTAGAGAATGAACCCTCCACATCAGGAGGGCCAACCATGGAGGTGTCCACCTCGATCCGTGAGCGCACCATTGCAGAGAACAGTCTGGTGATTCTGCTCCAGGGGCTACATGGAGAGGTGACCACTGTAGACCTACGGGACGAGACCACTGCACGCGGGCGTGTGGTCAACGTGGATGCCTTTATGAACGTCCGTCTGGAGAACGTGCTCTACAGGGACCGGCGTGGTCGGCTCACTAAGCTGGCTGACCTGTTTGTGACAGGCAGGAACGTCCGCTATGTCCACATTCCAGACCACATCAATATAATTGAGACAATCCAAAAACGTCTGGAAAGGATTCGGCGCGTCCGCGATCACGTTGGTAAAGGAGGGGGCAGGAAAGAGTATTCAAAGAAAAATAACTAGGCCAAGAATTATGTTTCCGCATCAGGACAACCTAAAAATAAGAAATCTAGATAAGCTGGTGGAGTGACGTTTAAAGCACCCTGGCCTGTATTTGTAACCTATTTGTTATTTTTTCTTCTCTTCAATAGAACAAGGCACACATTTTTCTCATTTTTCAAATATATTTAGCTCCCAAACACACACAATACTTGATAACCACGGTTGAGTAACTCAAAGTCAGAAACCCTTTTTGTTACAAATTCTGGGCCATAACTGTTATGTACCTTTTTAGGTTAAAAGAAAGAAAACATTACACATTTTGGATAATATATATGTGGTGTAAATAAACCCCTTTTTATGTTGCCTTGCTTCACAACATAATTCACCTTTTATGTGATATTTTTAAGTTGATTTTAGGTGGGCCTAAATCACAAATCTAATGCAATTTGGGGCATCTTTACCCAAGCTGATGATCTGTGCCATATATAGCTGATCTGCTTGTGTGCCTGCAAGATCAAATAGTGACAGCAGTAACCTGTATTGCCAAATCTCCTGGCTTCATTTAAAATTATATTGATGAATTCTCCCGATTGTCCTCTCGAACATGGGCATCATTCACAATTTAAATTACCAAAAAATGTGCCTGCTGAAAAAGTGTTTCATAGCATTTGTTTCTTCTTTCATGCTATGGTAACCTCATGCTACATACCCCAAGTATACCTCACAGTGGACGAAAATGGGACTTGCTTTTGCCATCAAATGGCATTGGGCATAAAACGGCAAACAGTGTTTTCTTTAGAAATGCTATCCAAGTGTTCCTAAGGAGAACAATACATTTGTTTATATTTTTGGAATGGTAGGAAATTGTGGGGTTATGATAAGGGTTATGTTATTCTTTTGTGTCAAGGAGTTGTGTTTGCATTACACTTGCTGTTCGGGCAGAGAAGTGTATAAATCTCACCTGGAAATATTCACCATGCATGGCCCTGTCACATGCAGAACTAAAACTGGAATCCCGCTGATTCTGTTTTGCCCCAGCACAATGTGGCACAGAGCTGAGAAGAAGCTATTTTGTTCATTTCTGGAATTTCCTGGACAGTTATGTAGTTGTTTTGACCTAGAATATGGACTGACTTGTGGTGTGACTTGGTGTGTTGTGGAGCTATTTTCCCTAAGCCGATGTTTTCTACCACACCAACCATGACAACGTCAACTGTCTGAATGACAACCACCACATAATAAGTGCTTTTGAAAACACTGGATTGCGTACCGCACAAACATTGCATGACTCAGAATAGCACTTCACATAAAAAATACAGAAGTCCTTTTGGGATTTAAAGAGAGGCTTAGAGTAATAAAAAAAATAAACTACTGCCCACGCACCTTTTTCATGATTTGTTTAACTGGGGGCTTAACTGTCTGGTCTGGGTGTTGAAATGCTTGTTTAAACGTGCTGGCCCAAACTGTCAAGCTCTCTCAGCAAAGCCCAGGTTAGAAAACAAAGACCCCAATTAATTCATGGTCCCTGAGCACCACAGCTCCATGCCCATGGCCGTCAGCGAGCTATTTCCTGTTCCACCCCTCCTGGCTTAACACATAAGACCTCATTGTGGCACGTCTGCTGCCAGCAGAGCAGTAGGGATCACTGCTCATTGGTTTCCCTGTGCAGAGCCAGGCCACAGAGCAGAGGAGATAACTGCAGGTAAAACCCACTTGTGTAATACTAGTGTTGTACACTAATGGGAAGCTGTATGGAATTTTGGATGAAGTACTGATTATAGCTTGTTTGAGGGCTTCCTCAGCCAGCTAACTTACAGATGATGTAAGAGATGGTTGGTTGTTATGACACACCCTTCCTTCTCGTACCGTCTCTCAGGAAACACCTCCCTCTTTGACAGGAGGGTCCAGGCCCATTTTGGCTTGTGCCCACCCTGAGTAGAGGTAGTAGACCGTACTGGGTGCTTGAGGACACAAACGGCAGGACAGTTTTACGTTTTTTTTTTCTGTCACAGTTATATGGCGAGTTTCAGCGCTCCCTAGCTTCCTCTCCTGTCCTAGACTAGTATAGGTGATTGATTATTTATTTAATTACTTTTTGCGCTCTGATTTTTTCATTATGATTTAAATTACCCCTGCTTGGTCTGCTCTCGGAACAGTTGCTGCAACAGTGGGATAATTGTGATGCCCAATATTTCCTAGATCACTATACATCTTCAAGACCAAGGTGGGTGATAGACCTAAACTGATATTTTTTTACTATTTGTCTGCATGACACTTGTTTAGACTTGGCTTAAATATACAACAGGTTAGAGATGACTTCTACTGCTCAATATGGGGATCTTATTCTCTTGCAGTAAGGCAACTGTTTATTAGCAGGGACTGAGACTGTCTGTTTTATAATGCCAAAGACTATAAAAGTCTTTATTAGTACCGGGAGCAACATGCAGCCTCAAAGCCTCCATTTAAAGTTCACAGAAAAACAGTCTGATGTTTTCCACTCTACCTCATCTGTGTTTTGTTAGACTTACTGTGTTTTTCATTTTAAAGTGGGTTATAAATTGTCATTTTTTCTGTTCTTTTTCTGAGGGGGGTTTCTGTGATAATAATTGTAAACACGTATATAGCCCCAAATAATGACTATATTTATCTTGTGGAAAAGCAAAGGATTAGAATAACAATAGTATTTCAATAAGGAATGTATCATTTTAATCTATTTAAGTTATCTAAGCAGGAAATGTGAAGGGCTAAAGGGGAAGCCTTTTATCGGACACATAAAGACCTACAGCTGCTGGTCTATGCTTGTCCATAGTTAAGTCCTGTAGTTATAGGACTTCTCTGGAAACGGTAGGTGTTAAAATGTCTACCCTAGAGGTTGTTGGCCATAGCTGTGTAAAACAACCCATATGTCTATCCTTGCCAGTGGCAAGTCGTCTAGACTTAACTTCACTAAAACTACTGAAAATCTTTTCTCTCTTTTTTTGTGCTGATAATAATGTATGCTTGTTTCAAATACAAAATGAAATAACACAACTTTCCAATACTGGCCATGGTATGATTTTACAATTAAGATAGAAATTAGGGTATACTATACATAGACATCTCTATCAGATAAAATGTGAACTTTGATTGGTTTGTTGTAAATTATCTAAATGTCTTCTTTTTTTAGATTAAATGTGGGATGATTAAATAAATCAACAGACCAAAGAATTAGGACAATGCCATGTTAGAAGGAAAGCATTTTGTGTTCACATGACCTCAACCAAAAACAAAATTACCCAGAGCACTTAGGTTGTTATGTCTGTGGATAGCGGTGGTTTCTGACGGTGACCTGCTTCCTACTATGAGTCAAATCAATTTCAAGTCGGCTCTTTGTTTGTCCAGGGAGATGCTGGGTCCAGCACAGCCATTTCCCATGAGTCTGTGTAGCCAAAAAACAGTCATGCTCCATAGCAACCACCACTTTAATTGGCTAAATGTGCTTTGGGGAGTTCACATGGGCTGGCAAGAGTCATCTGGATAGAAATCGGGGCGGGGGAACCACACACTGGGGCCTGATGGGACAGATTGGAGTGGAGCATGATTTTAAAGTCCCTGATGGGAACGGTCGTGAAAGAACAACATTCTGCTCCCGCTCTTGTTGTTGCTGCAGTGCCATGGAATGTTATGGAGGAAACTATCAGTCATTGATTTTATGACTGTATCCATGAGATTTCTAGGTCTGCCCCTTTATCTCCATTGTTTGACACTAAACCTATCTCTGTAGAATGTCTGTGTCTCACTCCTTTTTCTCTATCCCACCTTAAGACACCTTATAGGGAATGTGACATAATCTTATACCTCTTTTTTTTCCGGGGTCATTCTATAAACTCCATCCATACATGTGAACCCAACATGTTGTGTTTCTCTGGGAAAAATTCTTGCTCTCAACACAGGAAAGGGATGGCCTGGTCATGGAACCCTAAATACCATGAACACAAAAACACCAACTAGACAGGGCTCTGAAACAGCACTGTTGACCATATAGTCTCTTAGATGGGCCCAAATCCCAATGTTCATGTCAGTGACCATTAAGGCCCTGTTAGATTCTAAAAGGCAAAGGGATAGGAGCTAACATTAACGGGCTCTCAGATTGCTATATGTTGTTTAGCAGAATTCCCCTTGGGAGAATTATAATTTGTTTGCCCCACACACTTTGTATGGTTTCCATGTGAGGTTTTACATCGATGTGCACTAACAAGTTGAATTGCATTTACGCGACAGGCCTTTTGACTGGTCGCAGGCAGGATTTGCCAGTCTGAAGGGAGACTTCGCAATGTGAGAGCAACGCGAGAAGGTCCAAGATGGAGCCAATCAGGAAGGACATGGAGCTTCTGAGCAACAGCATGGCCACCTACGCTCACATCCAAGGTGATGCTCCAGCATCGCCGTCTGATACGGGGAGCATTTCTGCGCTCTTTTGTCTCTGTCGTTCTGGTGCTGCCGTTAAAATAAGGCGTAACCTCGATGCGTTCCAGTGACTTAGGTGTTCTGTTATCTTTGGCCTGACACCCGCGTACTGTTAAAGTACGTCTGCATACTTACCCTGTTGACTGTGTTGAATATCATGTGTAGATCCTCATTTCCTGATCTTAGGAAGTGAGTGAAGGTGACTTGAGTGCAGATCAGTTTTTTTTCAATGAATGTGACCAAAAAACATATTTTTTTATATTTAATCTCTTCTTCCACCTCTAGCCAATCCAGAGAGCTTTGCCCTCTACTTCATGATGGGTGTGTGCTTCGGCCTGCTCCTGGCTCTCTGCCTCCTTGTCACAGGTCTCACCTGCAACGCCCGCAGACGCAGCCGCTCCCGCCCTCCCCCATCCCCTGAGAGGAGGCATTTGAAGGAGTCCAGTGAGGAGGAAGAGGACCAGAGCACCATGGGGGAGGGGGAGGAGGCGGAGATCCCCAAAGTGACAGTAGGCAGCAGAAGCGAATGCAGCCAATCCAGCGGCACTCTACGGAGTGTCAACGTGTTCACCTCAGCAGAGGAGCTGGAGAGGGCAAGGCGACTAGAGGAGAGAGAGCGCATCGTGAGGGAGATTTGGAGGAACGGGCAGCCTGATATACTGACCACAGGCACAGGGACCATTGGACGGGTACACTACCATTAGAAGAGGCATGCCTTTGGTCAGTCTAATCAGATAGCATTCAATAAACTACAGCAATATTTCCCTTTTCTGCTGATATGCTCAACTTTTACTAGTACCCTACTCTTCAGAAACATAATATACTGTTATTCCCTTGTATAATATAGAGCCATGTTCCACTACAAGTTTTTCCTCTTGATCATTTTTACTTTCTTACACCGTTTATATTGTATCCCATGTAAAAGAAAAAACACCCAAATATTGTGTCCTATATTTTGGTTAGCCAATTTGAAAAGGAAACATTGCTTCTTTACTGTGTACTGTGTCCATATTTTGGCCCCGACTCTAGTTCAGCTTAAGTTAATCAGCTTCAACCGAGGAATTTCCAGCCAATGTGCTAATCTTAGCAGGCAAAAACTGTTGCCCACAGAAAGCATTTGCTCCTAGCTAGCCGTCATCTCTGACCCAGGCACTTCCTTCATTTCCCTTTCCACCGTACCAGCAGCCTCTATGGTTCACACAACGGTGCCATCTGAAGAGAAGTCAGTTCAAGATTAGTGAAAAGACCACTTGTCTCTAGATCGTACCAAACCCCCCTAACCTACTGTAGATGTTACCAAACCAAAGCTGCTGCCCAAGTGCCATGTCTCTCTCAGAAGATACTCCATTTAATGGCTTAAATTTCCCTTCACTCTGTCCAGCGAATTAATGGTTGGTTGTTGGACTGGAGCGCTTGTGTCTGTTAAGTGTCCTGGTTAAAAATCGTACTGGCTGTTAGAGCAGCCAGAGAAAACCAACCTGGATGTAATCGGAAATAGGTCAATGTTATTCGATTGCTTACTCACATTCCAAATTAGGGTTTGCTAAACACGTTCAAGTATTACAAATTCCTACAATGCATAAACGACGAACTGTCCAATGTGCCGTAAGAAGCAAAGGGGGAAAAATACAAAACAATAAAGTTGACTCAAAGAAGAGATTTATTGAAAATTAAAGACAAATAATTCAATGCTTTGGAGGAGCAATAGAAAACACGTCAGCTTGAGTTGTTTGTATAACAGAAGACTGTAGAATCAAAGTCCTGCTGTTCAGGTCAATACAGGATGAACAATGTACAACCTTACGTAGGATGCACAGAGCAGCACAGCAAGAAGACTTCCAAACCAGTTCCATTGGCGTCAACCCCAACTAAAACACTTTTTTCAACAGAAAAGTTTTTTTTTTTTGTTGTTCTTTATTAATTTAGAGAGCGGATTCAACTGATGCTACAGTATAACATTGAAGGACGACTGGATATTTTGCTGCTAAAAAACAATTTTAACAGTATTCTGTTTGGACATTTCAACTCCCAAAATACAAAGGCCGCAATAATTTATGTTTTATTATTTTACATCTCATATTACCCTCTGTAATTATTTCTATATAAAAACAAATGCAAATAGCCACTTGCTCTAAATGATAAATTGCCAAAATACCTGGTTGTTGGCTGCAATACAAATCAGTGATATTAATTGCAATCCATCTATTTATACAGTGAACACCTTCCATTGTTTAAAAATGACACACCAACTGTAAATGAGAGCATCACATCAAAATAAGAAATGCCCCCAAAAAGAAGCACAGAAAGGATTATTGGCATTTTGGAAATAAAATAAAAAAAAGTGATGGTTTAGGGATCAGAAATGTTTTTTTTGTGTTTTTTTTTACTTGAGAGGGGAGAAAATGAGCCGCATGCCTACTGCTGAATGGTCCCGTGATGTAACGTTGGAGGGCAGGGTCAAACCTTAATCATGCAATTCCATCAAAAAAGACTTAACACTTGCCAAATGGAAACTGGTCACCAAAACGCATATAGAGCCCATTAAGAGCAGTACCAAAAGCAAAAGAACATTACACGTACATAGGTTACTGTAACAACTGCTAAGGCACAAATGCATTTGTTTTCACATTTGAGAGGAAACTAAGTCGTTCTTAATTCAATCTTGAATGATATTGGCTCAGCATCCCTCTAACAGAGGAGGCCGATAACAAAATATCAGCCAAGACGCGGAAAGAGAGACCTACTAAATTAATCTTAATGTTTAAAAGATATCAATTAACAAAAACATACAAATATCATAAAAAAAAAGAAGTCTTCCTTCAAGTCAAATTTACGTTTCTTTCTCAACCGATAAAAAGAAAGTGGCTCAAGCGTACTATTTATTTCTTTTAAACGTTTACTGACAATAAGATGGCTCGGAAGGAACAACATTAGCCTCGCGGCCGATCTGCAGCTGCGTCGCTGGCTGCACAGGCAGGCCCTGTTAACAGAAGAGATAAGCAGAGAGAGTGGGGACAAAGGGTCTACTGCTTCATTGCAGTGGAGGCCTCTCCTGCCTTGGCGCCCTCTTTGGGCTCCATCTCGCTGCTGTCCTCTGGCAGCTCGCCCTCCTCCGTGCCCTGGTACATGTCGTGGGTCCACTTGGGGCTGCTGCCTCCCTTGCGGTAAACGAAGCGGCCCCGCCCGCGGGGGAAGACCCCCCGGCCACGCCCACGGGGGTCGCGGTTGTCACGGTTGTCGATCCATCCCTTCTCCCCCTCCCGGTCATCATGCTGGACAGCCAGAGATGGCAAAAATCAGAGATTTAAATATACTTTTTTTTTGTATTTATACGTGGAATGAAAGCCGTGTCTGAATGCGTCTGTCTGTGGTGTGCTCATAGGACAGGCACAGAAACTCACAAGGTAGTACTTCCTGCTCTTGGGCGTGTACTCGGGGTCCCACTCCTCCTCTGGGGGGCGCACTGGGGGGTTGACACTAGGAGCGCTTCCATTGCTGTTGTTTCCCTGGAAGTTGCCCCTGTTCCAGCCCCTTCCCCTCACTCTGGGGAACTGTAATAACAAGAGGGAGGTTCAAAACATGGTCCGAACTCAGAGGGCAGAGATTGGAAAGAATTTTGGACCGGTTATGTTGTGATGTAAAAAAAAGAGAAAAGGAGGAGAAAAAAACAAAGTTCTATTAAGGTTTTAAAGTTAGCCCGAGTTGTTACTTTACCTAAATAAAAATCTGGTAGCACATAGAATTTGAATGGAACAGTATCACAGTCATTTGCACAATGATCCTTATCAGAAGAAGAAAAATTCACAGAAGACTATAGTCTACACCTACAACAAAGAGTCTCTGATGAAAAGGGAGATGTCCCCATGGAGAAGGTGAGAAGCAGTACAGAGACAGGTGTACTTACAAAGCCACGTCCTCGGCCCCTGTCCTGGTTGTGCCCCTCGTAGTCGCGGGGGGGCCTGTCCATGGGCCCTCCGAAGTCCCGTGGAGGGAAGCCGCGTCTCTGGTAGCCCTCCTCCATGTGCTCCCCCTCCTCCCCCATGTACTCCCTACCCCTGAAGGAGGGAGATGGGGAGGAGGAGGAGGAGGAGGAGGATGGGGAGCGGTCACGTTTCTTCTTGCTCTTCCTGGGCATAGAAGAGAAAAATATAATGTAAGTGTGCCACATTGTTGTCATTTAGAAATAAGTTTGGCAAAACTAGGAAAACAAACTGGTGGTTAATAGAAAGAAATTGAAAATGGAAATGGTGGCCTAGTCAAGGTTACAGGAGGTCCCTCAGGGCATGATTAGCCTACTTAGACTTCTTGTGATGCTTGGCGGACTTCTCCGAGGACCTCTCTCGGGAGCCTCCGGAGCCCTTGTCCCCGTCCCGCTTGTACTCGGGCTCCTTCCCGCCGTAGCGTTTGCGTCGCTCAATATCCTGGCGTAGATCCATTGGGTCCGCCTTGCCTTTCCTACTTGGATCCTGTGGAGATACGTGGAGGTCCGCTTGTGTTACAGGAGTGCACACTGTTAGGGACTGAACGCTTTAATCATTGGCTGTATCGAAGGTATGTCCGGGATAATACAATGTGTGATATGTAGAGAGGTAGAATGTAAACCATGCAGTGGAAAGCACAGTGTATCTGGTAGCCTTGCACCCCATCTACTGGTGATGATACGGAACACACCAGTGGAGCATACTCTTTGGCTCACAACTGATCTGACTTGGTGGAAATTAAAGGACCATACTACTGCTGTTGACATATTGGTCATTTATCATTTCTCCATTGTTGGGAGGTTAAGACTAACTGAAGAAGTGACATTGTTTGCAGATTTGCCTGGATTAATTAACATTCAGAGTCTAGAAAGTGTATTTTCAGAACACATGGTTACATTAAGTGACACCTTAAACAAGACAGTGGGAACTGTCCAGACAAATTCTAATCAACCAAAGTGTTAAAATGACTTGTATGTCAAAACCATGGCTCTGGTCCCTTAAGCATTACTTGTTTTGACAAGACATACAATACAGCCATAAACAGCAGCATGCTAGGTTGAGGCATAATTGTCAATTGAACAGTTCTTTTTTTTTTTTTTTGCTTGATTTTCGAGGAGAAGTACTTACAATGACATTCCTTGAGAGGCTGGGACACAGGATCTTAAGTCACCTCCATTTAGCCTTTGCTCGGGTACGTACAATACCCACTCAATAACCATATCTCATAGGCTGGGGGCTTGCTTGGTATTACAATACACAATTGGATTCTTTTTGATTTAGACTTATGCATCTCCTTTAAAAGAAAAGCACAGAGCTGAACACTGCTGCTTTGGATCATCTCAGATTTGCTTGTTTCCTTGCAAATACTTCAAATGTGAAAAACGGCCGGTCACCTTGTAGCTGCTCTCCTCCACATCCTCAAAGAGCGGAGCGTGCCTCTTAAAGGCACTGGGGGAGACATCGATTCTCCTGCACGAGGACAAAGGGACAAAAGCATATGTGAACTGGAGGCCGTGCAAAATAAAAACCACACATTTTTGAAAGCACATATGAGGCCAAAGGACAGCAAGTAAGGAAAGCAGGAAAGAAACACGTGAACACACCTGTGGATTTCGGGGCTTTTCCTTGGCTTCGTCATTTCTACCTCGGCAGCTTTTCTTTGGTACATGGCAAACCGCTCACTTAAAGTCATGTCTAAGGAGCGGAAGTGTTGGGCTGTGAAGGCAAAGACACAGACATGTTCATGCCAGTGGAACATTGTAAATGTTGAATTCTGATTTACGTGCACCTGGAAAAGGATTTCCAAAGTGCTTGCAGGTCAGTCCGTTTGCAGCCTGCTCAAACTCCCCGCTGGTCCCAGTGCCTTTATGTACCACCTGTTTGTCGACAGGCCGTCCGTAACAGACACCTTACCTTTAATGTAGTGCACAATGGTGACAATGTGCTGCGCAAACAGCTCGGAGGGGCTACGGCGGAGCTGTGCCGACTGAATGTGCTGGAAGATGGAGCGGAACTCCTGATCTTTCTTAGAGGGGTGCGCTAAGTCACGGGACAAACGGCGCTCCTTGGTCACTGCTCCAGAGCAGCTAACGACAGCATACGGGAAGGAAAGGTACAGCATGAGTCAACCCAACTGAAAAAAAACCCTCTTCAAAATACGTTTTCAGAAAACCATAGGGAGTACAGTTTAGGACCATGTTCAGTAATGTACTGTAATTTTCAGTCAAGTCCTACCTGGGCATTTCCTCCAGAGAGCTGATTTTGAGCTCAAAGTCCTCCCTCTTCCCTGAAACTCTTGGTGGAGAAGAGTCCAGCTTGGCGGCGGGGAACAAGGGCCTGTCTTTCTCCCTACTGCCAGAGGCAGGCTGGGGGCAGAGAGTGCTGGGTGAGGGGCTCATCCTGTGCTTCTCCTTTTCTCGCTCCCTCTTTTCTTTCTTCTTGGCCTTTTCCTCCTTCTTGGAGCTATGCTTGCGGCTGCGGTACAGCTCTTCCTCCATGTGCTCCAGGTCTTCCTCCACCTCCTTCGCCTCCCTACGGCTCTTCTCCTTTCCTTTCCGTTCATAGTTGGGGTCGTCCTCCCACTTCCCAAAGATGTCCTTGGCTGTAAGGGCGGAGTTGGGTTTTGCGTCGGCGGGGCTCTCCGCGTCCCGGTCCTTCAAGCCATGGGACTTGAGAAACTCTTCCTCCCCAGCGTCGAAGAAAGGCATGGCTTTCTCCTTGGTTTCGGTGAAGGAGGCGGCGGTGATGTCAAAGAGGCCTCCCGTCTTGCTGCTGGCCTTCTCTGGCTCTCGCTGGTCTATGGAGCTTTGCTCCTTGTCCCGGCCGTTCTCCCTCTCAGCCTCCTGCTTTTTGTTCTGATTCTCAGCCAAGAACCTGAGAAGTGTGGCAAAACGACGTGAAAGATGTTATTAACAGCACAGCATCAAAGCCACTACCGTAATATAATGTATTTGTAAAGTAAGACCTGTTTTGATCAGGATCATTAAAATTCCCAAGGAAACGCATGTTACCTGTTCTCCCGAAACAACATCAGTTAGCAAACCAACGTGACAGAATAGAACTGCAAACGTATAGTGTAACAAGCACGACTGACCAGGACTCGTAGGGTAATAGTTATACTTACTGAACCACCACCGTCTAAATTAGGGGGTCTGATACAACCTCCATTTAATGCTTAGGAGAGGGCAACCCCCAGCGACTTTTTCAATTTGTTATTTGCATTTGAAATGAGAAGGAGTGCAATGGTATCCATTTTAACACAGTATTCTTCCAAGGATCTTTGGAGCTGGGCACAGACTGAACAAATTTGAAAGAATAATTACAACTCAAATACTGAGAAGACGCAAAAAATAAAAAATTAAAAAAGAAATTAGTCAAACTGCAGTTTGAACCAATGATACCTACTTTTTGAAGGCGGAGGAAATTGCAGTCTTATCTTCAGACTTGACCTCGTCCTTTGAGAAGAACCCGAAGCCTCCAAAGGAGGCCGTCTGCCCTGATTTAGGAGGGCTCTTAGTGGTGGGGGCCGTGCCGACCGTTTTCCACATAGAGGAGCCGCTGCTGCCAGGCCCTTTGCTGTCAGGGCCAGCAGATGATCCCTGGCTAGCCACAGCGGCCAGACGACTCTGAGGACTGGCGTGTTTGGGGCTGGCCTCGTAGTCGATCAGGCCCTGCCACTTAGCAGAGGACTTGTCAATGGGCCCACCCTCCCCGGACCCTCTTTCCCCCTGGCCCTCTGCAGTCGGGGGCCTGTCCTTACTGTCCTTGGAGCCAGGTTTCCCAGCACCGCGGCGTCTTGGAGACCCAGACCGGGAGCGGTCCGAGAAGCTGGAGTGCCGGGACCGCCGTGACCGTCCGGACCGCCCGGAGGAGGAGCGGTCGGAATAGCGGGAGCGGCTGTGGCTGCGGCTGCCGGAGCGTTTCTTGGGCGTGCGGGAGCGAGAGCGGCCCCTCCTGGGGCTATGGGAGTGGTGGTCCTGGTCGTGGTGCTGCCAGTTTCCCCCGCCCTGCCAGTTGTTGGCTCTGTAGCCGTAGTTGCCTCCCCCTCTCTGATAGCGGCCGCGGGGATAATAGCCTCGGTTCCTGCCGCGGTAGTAGAAGGGCCTGCGGAAGCCGCGGTTGTAGCCCCTGAATCCTCCTCTGTTGTTCTGGTAATCTCTGGAGGGGTAGTTCCTGGACGGGGAGTGGGACCTGGAGCGGGTCCGAGATCTAGAACTGGGATGATAAGAAGAGAAAATTATACATTTTATAACAATATATGTGTTTGCACTTGGTTGTTGAGGCCACATGGGGGCAGTAAACTACAAAGGTTGAACCTATAGAACACACTCTTGGTACAGAGTAAGAGGTTGTTCACCAGTGATTTATGTTTAGACTGATGGGCTGTGTTCGGAATCGCCTACTTACATACTATCTACTACATACTCATTGAGTACATACTATATACTGACTACATAAAACAAAATCTAGAATACTACTTTTTCATAAAGATTAAACCATATTGTTAGTATAATCAACTGGAACATGTGACCAAAACCCCGCATTTTTGTAATGCTGTCAAAGCTAAGAGGAAGTTGCCGAATTGCATTTTGGGGCGTGAAGCATCGTCTAGTCAGCTCTCTCGAATACTCAACATTTCCCCAATTTGAGTATGTCATCTGGGAACATTTTCCATACTCAAATTTCACATACTATGTACCGTTGGCATACTGCATACTCATTTTCGGTCAAATGTAGTATGTTAAGTATGCATAGTACGCGATTCCGAACACAACCAAAGACCGGACTATAGTCAAATGTCCGCCATCAATCAAATGCATCTCCCAGAATACCCTACTGAGTTAGTCAACCACACCTGGACTGAGTTAGGCTGATTGACCACACCATAAAAAGGGGCTGAGTCAAAAAAGACACAGAGCACGGGTAGAGGTATGAAAGTGTAGACAAGTGTGAAAATCTAGAATAACTTGTTTTGGAAGATTGTGTATGACTTGTGATTGTGACCAACCTGTTGGTGGGTTGTCCCTAACTTTGGAAGAGTCTGATTTGGGTTTTGACCTGGACAGCGCAAACGACTAGGATACTTTTGATGTTACCTGACCAAAATAAATGGGCAGGAACTGCTTGAATCTTATACTCTGCCGTGACATGTTATGTGTTGACCCTGCTGACAAAAGTTGTGGTCTCACAGGCGACCCTGCGCCTCACTATGCTACACTATCTTTTTAACATGTACTTGAAATTGCTAAGTTTGATTAAATAACTTTCAAATGATGGTAGGCTACAGGATGCTGTCAGGTGGTGAATCAGTTTGCTAAGAAAGATTGCCAACAACATTTTGCAATATAGAATGCATTTTATTATCTCATGTTGAGATTTTTAAATTGACAGTGCATTGTATATGGAGTGATATTGATATTTTATTAAATCATCAGGTAATTTGGGAATTTATAAGCCGATACGAGATTAGGCCAATATGCTGTTACATCGTTATTTTTGTCAACGAAAATGTTGTCTTCACAACACACACATTTTTCTTCTAAATAAATTTACATGACAGGGACTCACTGAGTAGACATATGTTTTCCTCTAGGTTAAAGATGCAGTATGTAAAGTTGAATTTCTAGCAATCAATTAAATTTTTTATGTTTTTTCAATGTTTATTACATACCTCCTGGAGGATATCATTAAACCAAATGCTCAGTGAGAAGGTGCGCTATATATGAGAGCCCTGGGCCCTGTATTCAGCTTTTAAAAAAATCTAGGGAAACCGGCTATCCCCAACCAATCAGGAATTTTTGCAAGGAGTAAGGGCTACCTGCCTGTCAATCACCTCGCGTGCACACTCCCGTGTGTAAAGTCCCTGCTTACAGTAGGCAGGGCAAACCCAACAGCTACAGTGTAGTCAACAGCAGCTGTATTCAAGCAGTGGTGAAGAAAACCTCGCTGTGTACCGTTTTGAAACTGTTTAAATCAACACAAATATAACGTTTTGTTGATCTGAACGTTTTAAGTCATTCCAGAGTAATACTTAGCTTCACAAAATAGAAGTGTTTATATTCAT
>JAVQIZ010117753.1:0-13431 GCA_036023535.2 Galaxias brevipinnis
TGTGGAAAAATTCCCGCAAGACACACACACACACACACACACACACACACACACACACACACACACACACACACACACACACACACACACACCCCCCCCACCCACCCACCCACCCACACACACCATTGTTAACATTACAGTGAGTCACAGCACAATCGTTTATTGTTTTAGATTAAATTAACTTTATAATGGTATAGTTCAAACCGTAGCTTCATAAACTAAACATTTGAGTAACTCCTTCTTGGCACCATAACCTTCTCATACAGAAACATGCATTTGGCCTTTGATTATATTATGCATACGTCCAATTAGTTCAAACCATAGTGTGAAGAGTAAAAGGTTTGCACTGGTCGATACTGAATGTATGTCTATGCTGGTGCTGGACAGAGGAGAAAAGCAGTGGGTCTTTAGAGGAGAAAAGCAGTGGGTCTGTAGAGGAGAATGGTCTCTATGACTATCATCACGGCTCACAGACCGGTTGAGTGTTTGACACACAGGGGGCATAGGAACAGGAGAACAGCCCACAGGGTTAGTGAAGCTGGGTGTTTGTCCCCACGCCAGGCGCCACAGTGCACTGCTGGATGACACACCAGGCCTCTGGAAACAAAGAAGGCCACACCCACTCTCGTCTGCTCGGGTTCTGCTCTCCCTCTTTCTCTCTTTCTCACCCTACCCTCTCTCAGTCTCTTTTTCTCTTTCTATTGTGTCCTCTGATTCTCATCTGCTGTTTCTGCTCTCCCTCTCTCTCTCTCTCGTTCTCTTTTTCTCTCTTCCTCTTGTGTCCTCTGATTCCATCATGCTCTTTCTTTCTAATCATCCAACTCTTTTTCTGTCTCTCTCTCTCTTTCTCTTTCTCTCTCTCTCCTGCTCTCTAAAATGTAACAAAGCAGGACTAGCTAATTGCTTGTTTGATTCGGGCCTTGACACTGTTTTTCATCTTCAATGAAGAAAGTATTTTTTTTAATGCCATTGTCTGATTCATTGCGCACAGTGTTGGGGGAGGCAAAACTGGCATTTATATTGGGGGAGGCAAAATTGTCAAAATATAGACAGATCATGGCTCAGATCATTTATATTGGGGGAGGCAAAATTGTCAAAATATAGACAGATCATGGCTCAGTTCTTCACCTTGAAGTTTTACGATCCAGCAAACAGGGTTTCTCTGGTTTGTCTATTGACAAAGTTTGGTATGTTTCTGGTTTAGTCTTCTTGGAGGTTTGTGTTATCTTAGTCATGATTTATGACCTTAGGTGGTGTTTTTAATACATGTATATTGTATCAATAATGGAACCAATAGTCTAGACAAGACAAAGTCTCTATCTCTCCCTATCTAACTCCCTCCCTCTCTAGCTTAGCCCCCATCTTTCTCTCTCTCTCTCTCTCTCCCTCTCCTCTCCAGTAGCATTGGCCAAGGACATACAAACCTAAATCAATCCTTTATTCCAGAAGGGACTCCTCGTGATGGTGTGGTTTGGTGTTGTCTGCAGTCGATCCACAAACCTAATCCACCAACCTAATGGCACGTCTGGCATGGAGGATGGTGATTATCTGCCAAACAAGATGGCCACTTTACTCAGCGTTACTTTGTGTTTATAGGTGGCCATTGGCAGAGCCAGGGACTACCAGTAATATTTAAGCTAAAATCCCAAAGTTTGTTTTCTTTCTAAATCACTGTGTGAATGCATACGGGGAGAGTGGAAGACATGAGATCAGTCATTCTGTGAGGTAGGGGATCCATCTTGGCCAGGAGTGTCATTAAGCAGTGTATTCATTGAGACAAATTTAAAAGACATAATCATTAAATGATCCTGGTTGGTCTGAGTAACGGTGGAATCGTCCGTCCGTGAAAGCGGCCCCTTTTCTTTAAACAAAGTGTAATGACCCTTCACTTAAAAGCTCTTCATCAGACTGCCGCTGACAGTGCTGTCTTCCTCTCTCCAGAAGCTAACACTCAGACACACATAGAAACAGAAGATCACATCGCAGAGACGTTGAAGGACAAGAGAGTTGAATCCCCCCCCCAAAAAAGCTGAATGTAATTGTGGTTAGTAGCAGAGCTTACTGTGGGGTACAGAACAGAAGTGATGGTTTCCTTCACAGAACACACGAGTCACGCAGTGTGGCTGGCCTTTGTTCTCCATTCAAGTTCATCCAAATTCCCTTCACATACTGAACTTATTTCAATACAGTTATTGGATTTCTTGTTGTGGGTTATGAAATTTTCATCTTCACTGTTGACAACTCATCACCTATCAAACATGGCGGGGACATGTTCGTGGGGATCACACTCTCCCCAGGCACGGCGGAAGAGTCTGGCATCCCAGTGTCACTTCAGAACTATTCCTCACTGAAATGGAAATTCAAGAAAGACATTTTTTTGCATTATGAAGTATATTTGCAATGGTATGCAATATTGTACCAAGCAGAGTATCTAAGACGGGGGCACTTACCAAAAGCTAAAATATTATCTACAAAAGCATCAGACAATAAACGCTTGTCATAAATTCTTTTTTGAAAAGCATCATTTTTTAAATTTTATTTTGGGCGACAAAAGTTCAATTATATATGACACAGATGACGATGACACAGTTGGATACATTCTGCTCTGGTGTCTAGCTTTAAAGGTACAATAATTATGAAGCCAGCAGTGCCATAATGGTGTGCTGATGAGATGGTAATTTGGTCTCATAGCGTAACCGTAGTGATTTATATTTTATTAAACTCGGCAACAGCACGGGTGGGGCGTGCTGGGTTAATGACTTAATAGCAGGCGTGGGACAATGCACCAGGTGGACAAGCATACACTAATTACCTGCATCCACAACCAATGAAACAGCTTATGGCCCTAGACAAGAGAATGCTGTTCTCTGGACTGTGCCAAAATGATGGATTTCAAATGAATTTAACTAATTCAAAAACCTTCAGGGATGCCTAACTTACAATGCACTGTATAGGCTCCTTCTATAAGAGGGCTATGCACATATGCCTGAACAAACACTGGATAATTAAGTATTTCATCAAATCAAATCAATGTGTGAAGTAAGTCTGCACTCAGTAAGTCTGTTTAATTTAATTTGTCACATGTCACGTCTATGCGAGTATCCTACAATGACAGTGAAATGTGTCCACTTCAACTCTGCAAATGCTCTAACAAAATAATCCTACTAAGAACAAACTGAAAAGATGTGGCTGTAAAAGTTATAGGAGCCCTGGACTGGAACGTTTTATTTGTGTGCGCTGACAAAGTAACAATCATGTCCTTTATTCAGCTGAAGGTCAGCTCGACCCTCTAATCGGTATTCTGCACTGAGCAACACATTGGGATACTGGAGTGTGGAGGCAGACGGGGACCAAGCTGTGCTGTCGGTGAGGTAGAATCACCTCAACCAGCGGGAGGGGAGGTTCTATGAAGTGGCTGTACAGTGTTTGTGACGGTGCTGGTTATGTCTACTGCACGGCTCCAATGTGGAACATTCCTTTGTCACGCAGCTCAAGGACAATGTACGATATTTTTTTGCTAAAGGGACAGTTTGGAAGCGCTAATAATAAATGTGGTGCATAAAGTATGAACTTTTTAAATTCTTTACTGGAAGTGGAAGGACATGGCACAGGAACGTAATGCTCAACTGATAACCTCAACCTGAGATCCCAAACCGCAGTGTGGAACCATTCTGATCCTAGACTTTCAAGATGATCTGCAGTAACATTTGACTGTTTTTTACTTAAAGTCATGATAAACAAGGCAACATTGATAGACAAAATGAGAATAAGGGCAAAATTCATGTTGAAATAGTTATGTAAGAGAATGCTGCTCATCTCAATGCTGAAGTTATTTTCATGATTGGACATCTATGGTTTCCAAAATAATTGGCAGCAAGTTGCCACAGCCATTTTAAAGAAAGATGCTTAACCGTGGGTGTGAATAAATAAACGAGGTGTGATGCCGTCAAATATAGCTGAGGGAAAGTAAGGGTGAACATCTACTGTGTGTGTGTGTGTGTGTGTGTGTGTGTCTGTATGTGGTTAGTGTGTAGGAGTGAGAAAGTACTTTTATAATAATAGCAATTATGTGCACAATACAGAATAAAAAAAAGTGTGATCATCTCAGTCGTTAGCAGATAGCTACCTGAAACAGTCAGGCATATAAACATGAAAAGCAGACAGTTATCTCCTCCTGCTCCTCTACCCTGCATGGCCAACCTTATTACATCGTCTCTAAGATAGAGACGGCAACATCCCTTTAGGTGAGTCACCTTGTTTTGCACGTCCACAGTTTAAGTCGCTTAATCAGACCCAATCAGGCGCAGCGCCATTCGTCTGAAGTAGGGTCTCATCCAATCAGGGTGTGTTTATTGTTGTAGCCGTTGGGACTCCCCCTCTGATTGGTGGCTTAGTGATTCAGGTGCAAGGTGTCTTTCCCAGCTCTGCTGTAAAGCATGGGGAGGGCAGGAGACCTTGAACAACCTGGGACATGTAAATCAGCCTTAGTACATTAGTATGGGTCTCTGTTTGTGGAAATAAAGAGATTGCAGTCAAAACTATTTATAACATAAATAATGAATGTGAATTATTGGTGTAAATGATGTGGAGAACATGCTATAAGAACCTTAGGCACTCCTGAGCTTTCTCATGGTGTGAGCCTGCAGTGCATTTCATCAAGATGACAGTTGGGGGCTTTTCCCTGTTGTTTTAAAAGCGTACATGTTTGATTGTATAGTGACAAGTTAGGTAAACCAGCATGTAGTTTTCTTAAACAAATGTCAGACCAGGGTTGTCAACGCCTGACACTATAGCTTTACCTACCGTGCAGAGCTAAATCATTCGATTTTTGTCAGCCACTTTTTATAAAAGCACTGAAAGCCTCTCTCACTGTTTTTTGTGTACTCTATAAGTATTACATAGAGTGACAGATTGTGCTTAAAAGTGCACGTAAGAATCATAAAACATAATGTATTGCAATGCTGACAAACAAATTATGGTAATACAAGCTCATGAAGCTCATTACATGATTTGAGATGTAATGACTGACACGGAGACACTGTAATATACATTACATAGGACATCACAACGTCTAATCAAATCGATTTTGACTGGTATATCCCTGCTGATTTGAATCAGTGTTTGCAGGTCGCCCTGACAGTCACCAAAGCCCACAGCAGCAATGTGAGCCCGACAGCCCCTAGTCGAAACAAGAAAAGAGACGTTGGCCTACAAGCCTGTAGCTACCTCTCGGCTCGCCACAGCAGGAGGGCCCAGAAATCACTGGGTCAGCGCCGGTCAACTCCTTACAATTGGGGTTTAATCCTGCATAGATCCCACAGGGCGTTAGAGTCAATTCACAGCTGGACTCCCCTGAGGTCATTGGCGTCATTGTGGGATCAGGTAGTCAGAAGTCTCTGTCACTGATACAGCACCAGAGACTAAACGCTCCCCATTCTAAAGCACAGTAAGCTCACAGTAGGTAGGCCCTTTGTAATTGGCTGTGTCAATAATCACCTCATCATCGTGTTGTTCTATATTATCACTATCATTTAATTATTCTTTGTGTTTTCGTTTTTTGCATAGGACAACACTACTATCTGAGACTAACAATACAACATGACCCCTAAAGGTTTTATCCACTTGGATTTAAAGTTTAGGATTATTTATCTCTTTTTTTTTTTTTTTGGAGTGTAATACAGAAGAGGTTGTTCATAGGAAGGTCCAGATGTCAGAGAGCTCCCTGCTCTGGAAGAGCACAGGGACCCAGAGGCTTGGAGCAGACCCTCCAGAGTCAAGCTTTAACACCCCCCGTTGATTGCTGTGTGGAAAGGGGCCTTACATTTCACTACATTAAAAGTCTATGGGGATCTCTCCTCCACGACTCTCACAGCTTTTTAAATAGCTTGGCCTTATATTATATTACATGGTTAGCGACAGCAGCCTTTCCCCTGGTTTTAACATTTAGCTGTTTGTGAACAACGGGGCTCCTATGCTGGTATATGTGCACTCCACAGGAAGCCACTTTCCAAGCTATTATAGTAATATCCATCCTACGCACTGCTCACATATTAACTCTGAGGTCAGTGGATATGGGGCTGGAGTCCTTTGAGGTTTTCGAGGGTTTGTGTTGAGTGACCTTTAGAAAAAGCGGCCTTCTACGTAGGTTGGTGAGATGTTTGGTACAGAACTGGCATGAGACAGGAGACCCAACTGAGGGCGCTTAAACCGTGTCCTTCATGGCACCTCATAAGCCCCAGCCTGTTGAAGGCTGGGCATGGAGCATGCACACTGAAGAGCATACATTTCATTAGTTATTATGTTGTTCACAGGGAACGTCACCGGGCTCAGCACCGAGGGGGTCAAGGAACTGGAGCCCAGCGCCACAAAGTGCTGATAAATCCTTCATCCGCCTGACAACGGTGGCAGCCGCGATGATTAAGCAAACAAAGATTTGTTACAGCTGGCCGGCTGGCCTGTTTGGCCGGCTGGCCTGGCAAGCAGCACCCTGGAATGTTCCACCATTTGGCTCTCATTATAGCGCAGGGCATCTGCCCTGACCCCCCTAATGTGGATACCAACCCATCTGGACACGGCCAGGGAGAGAGCCAGAGAGAGAGGGAACGGGGTACAGTGAGAGAGAGACATAGACATAGAGAAAGAACGAGCGAGCGAGAGAGAGAGAGAGAGACATAGACATAGAGAAAGAAAGAGCGAGCGAGAGACAGAGAGAGACAGAGACAGAGACAGAGGGCAAAGGTGGTAGAAAAATTAGTGTTTCAGGAAAAGACAGAGAGAGAGGGAGGGAGGGGATCTGACCTAAAGAAAAATGGATTGAGAAGAGAGAAAGAGAGAGAGAGGCAGAACAGAAATAAATCAGGCGTATGAAGTCTCTCTGCGGCATGCAGAACACATGAAATCAGCAGGGAACTGTCTGGCCCGCTCCATCCAGCCCATGGCCTTCTACAAAGGATTCCCCTTATGCACGTAACAATAACTAAAAACACTGGGTGCCAAAGGCCTCCAAAGATCATCCACTGAATGAGACGTTACATAGCTTTGGAAGAATTGGATTATCTCTGATAACAGCTGAGTCCTGAGATAAAAAACCCGTTCACGCTGTTCAAAGCTTACAACTCGATTGCTGTGATTATGAAGTGGCAGCTGAGAGCCGGTACCTTCACACAAAAAAAAAAGTCTTGAGTCGTCTTGACACTTCAGGTCCGGAACAATAATCCTCTCGTGGCCCTAATTGGGTGACAGGTGACAGGTGATAAGGCACCTCTCAGTCTGACACCAGGGGGGGCTTTTCAATTGAAGGCAGAGGCCTCCTATCCTCTCAGGGCTTGTTTGTTCTGTTTACTACCATGGTGGCTGTGCTGCACTGTGCGGTCATCTCTCTGCTCATGGACACGTTGCAGAGGACCACTAACAGGCACAGAGAAATGTACAGGGAAAGAAAGTGTGAAATGTAAAATGTGTGTGCATGCCATTTCATTGTTGACAGCCTACTAATATACGTCATATAGAAGGATGAGAACACTCTCCTTAAAGGAACAGCTACACTATTTGGGATGTTGTTTCCATGTGTCCAGGAGTTGACCCTACTTGTCCAGATGTACATTCATTTGGGCTGATTCTGAGTATGTCCTCATATGTCCTTAAGTATGTCCTTCATATGTCCAAAATAGCTGCAGGCATAGTAGCATAGTATGGGCATATATACAACCTATATAATGTATCAAACAAGCAAAATGTCCATAGAAACCAATCCACCGTACAGGTACTAGTATCATGGTTGACATACATAGGTTGATGGATAGTCGTGAACCACTGTAAGTGAGATTCTATCTTCAATACATGTATGTGAACAACCTTCCAACTTCAGTATGGCATCTTTTTTTAAACTACGGGTTGATATGCGATATGTTAATGCATCATTCTGACACCAGCGTTTCTCCTGTGTTTCCAACATTTTATAAAACATTTCGTATGGGAAAAAAAACAACTTTTCTTTGAGGACAGGAAAAATGGCTACGCCGTAACGCTGATTAAAAAGACGTCACCGTGACAACTATCAAAGACATTGTGCCATAAACACAGCATGGGACACACATTTGGTCCATTCATTTCAGGGAACAGCACCACACAGCATTGTAATCAAACAAGGCAATTGAAAACAGATAAAACGCATTTGAAGTTTTTTTTTTTTTTTTACCAAGAACACCAAGAACCGTCGTTATAACCACAAAACAACCACATTTTCTGTTGTTGTTCGGCCATCTTTGTGGTGCGCGCTCTGGGTTAGCCGGCATCGTGCCTGTTTGGAGGAGGACTCTGAGCACCCCACAATCACAGTGTGTCCTATGAGACCTCGTTCATTGAAACCGCAGTGAAGGCCTCCGGGTTGTCACGCTTACACTGAGGAGAAAAAAAACACACTCCTTTCCCCAACTGAAGTGAAATGAGTTCTAGGTTGTATTTTTTTATTGCTTCGTCCTCTTTTGTAAGTGTAAATGTCTGCATGTTAGTGTATTGGATTTTTCAGAAGAGAAAGACCTTCGATATGAAAAGTGTTGAGTCTGAATGAATTTTAAATCGAGTATTTTCAACACTGCTCTTTTTAGACAAGCGGCGGACTAACAAGTTCATGGTTTCCCCTCGGCGATGGTTGTCATGGACAGGGCAGACCCGGTCAGGAAAAGCTCCTCTGGTTCTGTTCCCATTGCGAGCTTTGGTTAACTCTCCTCTTAAAACATTTCCCCATATCTAACGGAGGAGACACACTAGGAGTCCCACAAAACAACTAAAGCCATGTGTGTCACTGTGCTGTGAAAGCAGGCGCAGGCCAGTAAAAGTGAGGAGGGTGGGTCACCGAGGGAAAGTTTTAACGGTGTGAAAGACCCAATATTATAGTCGCCATGGGAACCGGGAGTGCTTAGTTACTCCACTGGAGCAGTAATTAGACCGTGAAGGAAAACGGGAAGGCGAAGTTGTGTCGAGTGTATGTTCGGGGATAATCTCCGAGGCGGTGTACTGTCTCGGTGTGTGTAAACGAGTGTGTGTTTTCACAGTGTGTTCGACATCTTTGGGAGGGAAACGAGTGTGTGTTTTCACAGTGTGTTCGACATCTTTGGGAGGGAAACGGCACGCAATGAAAAGAATACACGCATGTACCTGCAGCCATGGATGTGTGCTACATCAATTAGCCTTGTTGTAGGAGGTCAGGGAGACTCTGGAGACCTCCTGGTAGTGACCCCGAGTTTCTCTCTCTCACAGCGGGGGTCATTAGCAGCAGAACGGGGGTTGCACCTGTCTACACTCGTCTGATTCATAGGACATCTCCGCCTTTTGTTTCATAGAGGCCTAATCTCACTTCTGGGAAATCAGAGGCCATCGTAAATCTCCAGACAAACGGTTCTGAAGTGGGAGGCAGCAGCATCTGTAAGTAACTACGGCAGTGGTAATGATGAAATAATAGCACGCTGCTATGGGCATAAAAATGATCCTCCACAACAATGCAGAGAGCGGTAAAATAAATGAGCTGAGTGGAACGACAGCGCTGCCATTGAACTATGGGGAGAGCGATGGAGAGGGAAACCCAAGACACAAAGCCACAGAACAGGAGAACAAACGGGCCGAGCCAATCAGAACCTCAACAAAGAGATGCTGACAAAAAATGTGCACGTGCACACCATCTCAAAGGCATACGCACACACACACACACACAGGCACTCACATGGAACAAGCCTGAAAGGTTTCCAAGCAAGTTCGATTTCTGACAAACTACCTCCCGGCAACTGAAAACTGGAGATAATTTAAAACCCCTTATAGAAAAATTAATCGCTGCCGTTGCCTGTGTCCCTCGGGAGTGACATCATCAAAGTGCGGCAGCGGCGGCCCGGGGTTGTCACCGTAGGGCTGGTGTGGAGTGTCTGAGCTCAGGCTGATAAGGAGAGTCTGAACAGCAGCCATCTGGACGGCAGGGATGTACCTCGGCAGACTGTCTCTCTGCCAATCACTCAGTGTAAACCTACAGTAGTGTGTGTATATACAGAGAACTGATAACGAGCTGGCTTAGACAGACAAATGACTGCAAGGTGTAGAGGTCTCTCTCTCTCTCTCTCTCTCTCTCTCTTTCTCTCTCTGTCTCTTTCTCTGTCTCTGTCTCTCTCTCTCTCGCTCTCTCTGTGTGTCTCTCTCTCTCTCTCTCTCTCTCTCTCTCTCTCTCTCTCTCTCTCTCGCTCTCTAAGGGACTGCCCAGATTTGTTAGACAGAGGATGTTAAGTGTTCACAGGCCTTATGGCTCTCTGATTGTGTTAGGCGTTGAGACCTTTAAGTGCTACTTCATTTTTTTAGAGACAGATATTGTGGTCCCACGTTGTGACGAAGCCATTGTCCACACGGCTGTCATCCCATGTCGGAGCTGATGAAAGGAAACTAGTAGACTTTCAAATCAGTAGCCTTATCGTTTATCTAATACAATTTACTTATAATGGTGCTCAAAATAACTGGTCTGCAAGGCAATGTAGCAAATACAAAATGTACATGTTTTTCACTGAACACCCACATGACTAAATCTTAAAGGCACTGCAGGTTAGCAAAAAGTACATTTTCTCTGAGAGGTTCATCAATGGAAACAGGTGCAAACAAGGCCCACAGGCCTTTCCTGGCCATGCTGGATATATGATATATGATTGATATGTATATATATATTATATGAAGAACCGCTGTCCAAGAGGATTGGTTAGGTAACATGCTCCTAACAGGAGGCAGAGCACACAAAGCCAAGCTCAGCATAGCAACCATTTAAAAGTGCCTTCCATCTGCCTCTGAGTTTAAAGAACGAGGTGCTGGGAATGTGTTGGAGAGTAGGAGCAGAACTGATGTACAGTTGACACATGCAATGTAGTCCATATGGTGCCAAAAACATATATATTTTCAAGTCAGCCCCTTTGCTCTGTTAAATGTTTGATTTACAGGATGAACGAGAGATCAAATGTGGTAGAAGGCTTTTGATGTTATGGAGGATTTTACCAGAGCTTTGTGATGAAGATAAATGACCTCATGCTGCTTCACACTGTTCCACAGAGAAACATTTAGATACACTGCAGTGTTCTAGGGTTAGGGTTCCACAGAGAAACATTTAGATACACTGCAGTGTTCTAGGGTTAGGGTTCCAAAGAGAAACATTTAGATACACTGCAGTGTTTTAGGATACACAGTTCTACAGAGAAACATTTAGATATACTGCAGTGTTTTAGGTTCCACAGTTCTACAGAGAAACATTTAGATACACTGCAGTGTTCTAGGATACACAGTTCTGCAGAGAAACATTTAGATACACTGCAGTGTTCTAGGATACACAATTCTACAGAGAAACATTTAGATACACTGCAGTGTTTTAGGTTCCACAGTTCTACAGAGAAACATTTAGATACACTGCAGTGTTCTAGGTTCTAGGTTCCACAGTTCCACAGAGAACATTTAGATACACTGCAGTGTTATAGGTTACGGTTCCACAGTTCTACAGAGAACATTTAGATACACTGCAGTGTTCTAGGTTCTAGGTTCCATAGTTCCACAGAGAACATTTAGATACAGTACAGTGTTTAGGCTCCACAGTTCCACAGAGAACATTTAGATACACTGCAGTGTTATAAGTTACGGTCCCACAGTTCTAGAGAACATTTAGATACACTGCAGTGTTCTAGGATACACAGTTAGTTCCACAGAGAACATTTAGATACACTGCAGTGTTCTAGGTTACGGTTCCACAGTTCTACAGAGAACATTTAGATACACTGCAGTGTTCTAGGTTACGGTTCCATAGTTCCACAGAGAACATTTAGATACACCACAGAGTTCTACAGAGAACATTTGGATACACTACAGAGTTCCACAGAGAACATTTAGATGCACTACAGAGTTCTACAGAGAACATTTAGATGCACTGCAGTGTTCTAGGTTCTAGGGTTACGGTTCCACAGAGAACATATAGATACACTGCAGTGTTCTAGGTCACTCAGTTCCAAAGAGAACATATAGATACACTGCAGTGTTCTAGGTTACGGTTCCATAGTTCTACACTTCATTCGTCCTCTCTAACCCTGAAAAACAGGAATCTGTTCAATTTGGTGCGTTGGTAACGCATGCTAACAAAAAGTGGGAGAGAGAGGATGAGTTCAGATAAAACTCAATACCACCAAAAAAATAAAAAAAATAAAACAAATTGCGATCAGCCTAGGGTCAAAGGGCAAAAGACACATACTAATTTTCTGTAAATTAATATTAAAATTCCCTCAGTTCTGTGGATTACAGACTTATGTCAGATCTGGTATATGGATAACTGCAGCCAAACAAATATTTCCCCTTAAAAAAATTGTAATAATCAAAAAAATTGCACTGTGCTAAGGGACGAATGAGGTTGAGCGGTTGCTAAGGACAACAATATAATCGAATCTGCAGTGGTAATGCAAACGATGAGGAGGGACAAAGAAAAATGCTCATCTAAAATTGTGCAAATGCCTTTCATCCTGTTCAAATATGACAAATGAGTCAATTAATCCAATTCTTCATGCTCTGTATGAATCAGAGTAGAAGAGACAGATATTCTCTCTCATGCAACTTAGAATCAATACACCCCAAATCACGTCAAATCAAGATGAATTGATTCCTCAAAAAAAGCTTTTGTGATTCTCTTTAATCGAGAGACTCAATTCATTACGCTGAAACAAAGAGTATATATGTCCCCAGCAGGCTGGTTTACTTAGATATCTGACCATAGAACATGTGTGTTGTTTTAAACTCATGTAACACTGATTACACACGCCTATGCAGTAACATCTCCTTGGGACTTTTCGACTGGATATTAAAAAAAACAAACGCTGGCAGAGAATCTGGGAACAGAGGTATTAATGCTTAACTATCGTTTCCTTTTTTTTGTTGGAATGTTTTGATTGTAAACATGGGTTTGGTATTTTATAACAAACCACACATTTGCATCGTCCGTCTCACATACAGTATTTCAATGCAATATCAACCCGGCCGAATAGAAAAAGGATCCATACACGCTAGGCGTGTCTCCTTCACCAAGCTGTCCACACTAGTATGGTTTACATACATGTGTAAGCTAGGAACAACATGTGGAGACCATGTACAAAGACATTCATCCACAAAACAAAGTCAAAAACAAGGTCGTAAAAGGTCAACTTTTTGTCCGATAAAACAATTGCAAGGGACATTATTTTATGCGTCAGGGTTTGCTGCAGAGGTTAGCTGTATACGAAGTAGACAGGACAGGACAATGATCAGCTGTATACGAAGCAGACAGGACAGGACAATGATCAGCTGTATACGAAGCAGACAGGACAGGACAATGATCAGCTGTATATGAAGCAGACAGGACAGGACAATGATCAGCTGTATATGAAGCAGACAGGACAGGACAAT
>JAVQIZ010117809.1:0-25041 GCA_036023535.2 Galaxias brevipinnis
CACTCACACCCACACACACACACACACACACACACACACACACACACACACACACACACACACACACACACACACACACACACACACACACACACTCACCCCACATATGTCTTTTCTGAAGACTAATAGGTGGATTAACTGTTAGCTGGCCCTCTCAGCAGTGGGTGCTCAGGAGGTATCAGGAATTTGTGGAGTTCACCACTCTGCGTCTGGGATTGTGGAGTTCTATTGTGAATAGGGGCCGACATGTATGTGTGTATGCATGTATGTATCATACTCAGTTTAATATTGATTTGATACTTAATTTATCAAAAACAGGAATAAAGACATGTATTTTTTTGTGAATTGTAGAGGGATTTGATAAAAGCAGGGATTTATTTAAAAAGCAGTCTATACTTCTCTGTATGGTTTGACGTCGGAGGAAAATTATGTTTTGGCCTCACAATGTTGGACCGGTGCAAAACGCCCAGGGCTTGACAGGTGGAAGGGGTTAAAGCAGCGCGACAGGGCTCCCACCGCGTTCCCCAGCTCCTCCATATGTCCAGGAGCTCGGACAGTGCTGCACCACTCGCCAGGTCCCCTCCCTGTTGCACAACCGGCAGCCCTTTTTTTTCATCCCATCGTGTTATTGGAGAGAGCACTGAGCGTTTCGTCAGCCACCGCTGTGTGGGGGTCAGGGGTCAGCGCTGACCCGCTGAGAGGTCAGGAGGCCCCGTCTGCTCTGTAATCAAGCACACAGTGCACGGCCTCCACCTCGCTGACCCCGCTCCCCCTGTCTCTGAAGCCGCCTCTGTTACCTGAGATCAAACAGAAAGCAGCGGTGCCCCTGGACCTAGGCTATCGGCCTGGGTGTCTTATCACATCAACACGCAGGGCTAAACAGTAAACATAGCCTGGCCTGCCTGACTCTCTTTCAGTATGTGTGTGTGTGTGTGTGTGTGAGTGTGTGTGTGTGTGCGTGTGTTTCTCTGTGTGTACATTAAGGTGTGAAGGTACCTTTACATCTGTCGTTAACTGCTTTTTGATTGTGTGCGACTCTTGATGCGCACATGTTTGCGTCTGTGCACTTCATATGGCGTAGCTCGAACTAACCAATCTTACAATCTAAAAGTGCATTTACCAATTTGGTTGATGTTGTTGTTGTCCTCCCATGTTCACCGGGCCAGCAGAGCCCAGTCCCAGGCCACCCTTGGCAACTGGAGTGTGATATTGACTCCTACTGATTGATTCCATCCACTCTGTGAGGAAAGTCCTCCAATCCCTGGAGTTGTTACTGGAGAGAAAAGCATTTCCAGACACAGGCACATGCTGCCAATTTGACAGGTTTAGTTAGGCACCCTCGCTCAGCTCCTTTGTTGTATTTAAATAGCATCAGATGCAGGGGGGTGGGGGGGTCGTTCACTCTCTTTTAGAGGGGGAGGCAAATCACTTCTTGCTTTTGTCTAAGTTTTTTTTTTCCCCTCGCGTCTCCTAACATTAAAATATCCTCGTATGTGACTCATTTCTTCTTGGCGGGCCCCGGGCACAGTTAAAATATAAATAATTACGTGGCCCTGTTCTTGGATAGGCAACAGTGATTTTCTGATGGTGGCATTACTTTTAATTGCTTTTGTTAAAATTAATAATTATAAATCTCGTCATCCATTTTCAGCAATTTAATAAAATTACATTTTGAAGCCTTTTTTATTGCCATCCTGTTCAATTACCTCTGATTACAAGAATAGGCTATATTTTTCTAACTTTCATCACGAAACAGTGACGACAGCATTTCAAAGAAGAGCCGCGTGCATGTGTGAATGCATGAATGAGTTAATGCATGTCACTGAGTGAGCCTGTGCACACGTCAGTGTGAGAGTGTGTGTGTGTGTGTGTGTGTGTGTTTGTGTGTTTTTGTTTGTGTTAGGCCTGGGAGAGAAGATCAAAGGTAGCCCCAGTCTCTGTGTTGCTGGGCTTCGTTTCTGGGCGGACTCTAAACTGGGAATGCCATGTTTTGCCTCCCCGGCTCCTTTGAGGTCTAGCGAGCGGTCACAGGTGATATTTCTCCATGCGATTCTTGTAGGCACAGGACTATACAGGGGTGTTTTGTAGACTGCGTGACTGTGTAGTCACGCCAGCATGGTAGAAAGAGCTGGCCAAGACCGCCTTTGAAACCTTGGCCTCCACCTCACACAAGTCTCAAACCCTGTTTGAACCAATTCGGAATCCTAATCAAATCCCAAAGGATGTCCTCTGCCCAAAACCTCCTCCTCTCCACGCGTTGCAGAGCCATCTGCCTTATAAAGCCTCCTCACGGGTGCCCTGAGAGAGTACGTCTTAGTACCACACTTCTATGGCAGCACAACCTAAGATTGCTAACACAAGGTAAACAGCCTATTTTCCCCTTCTAGCTTCAACTCACTAACTAGCATTGTACTAACAGTATGAGGCAGGGAGTAGAATAGGAGTGGAGGGTGGTCTTCAGTGTCAGTGTGTCATGGCCCTTCTAATTCTAGCCACTGCCATCCTATTGGTTTTGCGACTACTCTTCCAGTTCAATTTAACTTATTTCTTTAACTTGCTCACACTTTTAGCTTCATGGTGATAAGCAAGCATTTTCTTTCCCCATGCCAATTTAATAACTGCCTTAGCTTTGAATTTGTCTAAAAGGGCCAAAAGATTGGGTCACCTTCTTTGAAACCCCATCAGTAGAAAGATGCAGGAGGGAAAGGGAAGAGAAATCGAGCTCAGAAAGGGATCTAACAGAGGCCAATCTCCAGGGATAGTAGTCAAAACGTTTCCTCGTTCAGAAAGTCCCTTACTGCTAGATAAAACACGTGGACGTTTCCTCTCTGTGCAGACTGCCACTGGTTCAGGTGGAGACTTTAAAGACATTCCCCACTTTTTTATCGAGCCTTTGAGCCTCGTTTTTATATGACTCGCCACATTAATCCAGCACATTCAAGGACTGTATCCAGGTTATGAGAATTCCCCTGGTCGATGATAAAACAATTCAAATGGATAAGTCCAGTTACTCGACAAACCTGTTAAAAGCCTGTGCCAGTGCAATTTTATCAGATGACTCAATTTTATCAGATGACTTTTAATTTTCAGTTAGTTAATCTCCATATTTCAGAATCTATGATAATAAAAAAAGGCTTTATCAAATACATTTCGATCACTAGATTTACTCCTTACCTTAGAATCTCAGACAAGAAGAAACTTTATGAACTTTTAAAACTTTTAAAAATTCTTCAGGGATTCCAAACCCAGGAGACACCGAGAGAATTGTAACATCCACAGGGAAATTATGTCATTCTACCTACGGATAGTTGGAGAATGTTGATGTTCAGCTTGTTGTTGGTCTTGTGATCTTCATCACTGCAGAGAGGGTGAAGAGTATATGTTGAGGATAGGCATTTAAAAATGACTGCAACAGTTATTAGCAAAATAGCCCATATGTTGGTATATATCCAAACATATATTTTAAATCCTTCACTTACTGAGTGAAAAGTTACAATTTCAAAGCTGTTCATGTGCAATCAAGTCAAACTGACCTAAAGCTTCTGCTTATGTTTATCTGTTCAAGATTGCAGATACAACTGTCATTTATACTTTAGGACTCAATGAACAAATTGCATAAAGATATTCACCAGCTTTTGAGGTGTGTGACAGTAACAAATCACGTAGCTGACAAAATTACCCTGTATTTCATGCATCCTGAGTGTGTGTTCCTCTCTTGCTCCGTGTTAGCAGTTCAGGCCAGCTTGTCAGTGCGATACATCATAAAATATTAAACTTGATCAGAAGGGACGAAAACCTAATGAATCTTTTGCCTAACTCCACAGCACAATGTTCTTTCTTTTAGATGACATCCCGCTAAGAAGATGAGAGCAAACAAAGCAGCGCTTGTGGTTTGATAAAGTGAGGGGCACTGAATACATTGTGTCTGTATTCTTGCATTTAATTTAAGGATCAAATGTAATGATTTCTGAGACAGAGGTATTTTCAAAGAGCATCATCAAGAGAAAAACAGAAATCCTTTTAGAAAATCCAATTAAACAAATCTTTTTAATGTATAATTAAGGATGCTTAATACAAAATATGTCCTTTCTGTAGCGCGTAACAATTTCTTGACTCACTCACAAATTATTCTTAGTGTTAACTCTAGGTCTGATCAAAACCCTAAAATATTATGTGTCAAACATACTGAGGACTTTTTACTTTCTAAAACAGATGGGCTTCAAGGATTGTATCACTACTATCTTGACTGCCGAGTGTCCATACTCAACAGCTAATGACACAAAATAATGCATAACAACCTGACAACATAGAGCATTAGTAAGCCTACAATGCACTCCATGCATTACCGCTGTGCCTCGAAAAAGCACACACACACACACACACACACACACACACACACACACACACACACACACACACCCACACACACACACACACCAAGATGATGCTTACAAGCCCGGCAAACCCACTCCTTCCATTACAGAGCAGATGACATCGCTTTCGCATACATTTACACACAGGTATTATCTTCCTTAATCACGCTCTTTTGGGTCCTGATTGCGAGGTTGCTTAAGACGGGCGAGCAGGGGGCTCTTTTGTGGGGGAGCTAATGATGTCCTTTTGTGACGGGGCTGCGCACGGGGGGGCTGAGGACACGGGGAGAGACGGAGAGGAGCTGCAGTGGGTCTTAGTGTGACTGGCAGCTGCAGTAATCCGCCCTTTGTGTCCCCCAACAGGGCCCCACTGAGCCGCCCTGACAGGGACCGGTGTCTGCCCCAACCACACCAGACGGCCCAGATGGGCCTAAAGAGAGGCGCGGAGAGAGATAAAGCCGCTGAAGATAGAGATGGAGAGGAAGAGAGAAATAAGGGAGGGGGTGATAAATACAAGACGATAAAAAAGAAAGTGACGAAAAAGGCAGAGTGTGCATAGCAGCGTGAAAGAGTGTCGAAATTCAGCAGAGAATGAAGAACTGAAAGAGAGGGCACATTTTAAGGCAAAGGTTACAGTTCTACAGCAAGATGTGAATGGCCTGGTCAGTGTTGGCTCAGGCCTGGTTTGTTTGCACATTGTTTGTATTTTGTGATTCTTTGCGGCCACCCTTATGCTTGTCAGAGACAACTGTCAGATTAGTGAAAATGATTTGTAGGTCCTGTTAAAACCATGAGCCTGATGGTTGAACACAATGAAAGTGTTGCTCTAATATAAACAGACACACACACACATGCACGCACACACACACACGCACACACACACACACCTCTGATGAATCTTTCTTCTTTCCTCAGGTAAACACACTGCCTGGTTGGGATGTTTGGAGAGGCTAGATGTATTTGTGTTATTGGTTGCGGTTGACTGTTTTGGCCTGTTTATCAGTTTCGGCGGTGTGATGTGTTGGTTTCCTGTAGCGTTTGGCATGAGTAATCTAAGAGAGCGAGGCCCTGTCAGAGTTTCATCATCCACACTGACCACATCCTACCCCACAGTGTCACATCTCAGATGCCTGCTGCCTCTTCACCTCAGCGCGCCAGAAGACATTAACACAACATTTCCCAAACCGACACCAATAGAAAATTTGTAAACAGCCAACATCTGACACTAGACAGAGGAGTCTGCATGATTTGATGTTGCGCTTTCTTTTTCCAGTCAACCAAAAGTCCTAAACCATTATATTAGCTGCAGTTAGTGCTACCAAAATGACAGGTCTTTGATTTCAGAGTGAGTGAGCTCTTCACTCTTGACTTCAAACAGAACACAAAGCAACCGGGATTTGAGAGTGGTTTAAACTCCATTGATCTTCTGCTTTCTTCTTCATTTTTATTTAACCGTTGGATCAGTACCAAAAAAATATTGTTCATGGCCTTCATTAATTTCTGACTCCTAAACCCAGAGCAAACCATGCGGTAAATAATCTTAATCGTAGATGAAACCACACATTTTCACCATCAACATTCCCATTAACAGTTTCTCACAGTATTTATCCTCCCTCTTAACATCAAGCTAGATGACATCAAATAAGCATACATTCAGATTGTTTGGCAAAAGTTTGGGATTTTTTATTTTTATTTCTCCAATTGTTAATTAAAATCAAAATTTTTAAAATGCAACTGGGATTTTGGAATTAAATCCAACATGTCTGACTGCTCTGGTGGCGTCGAAATGGCTCCATGGTCAATGTCGCAATTGAAATAAAATAAAATAAAATGTTCTGCTTGAATGTGCAAATCCCAGTTCAACAAATGGGAAACGGCTCCTCAGAGAAGGACGGACGATCTCTATGTGTGTATGTGTGCCACTGTTGGGGTGTGTCATGACAGATTGTTAAATGAAAAGCAGTGAGTGAACCATATCTGATTCACCAACTGTAGATTTTCCAATTTGAAAAGGGATTACAATCTGAAAGTCACACATTCATACTCTGTATAATTGGCGTGTCATAACTGTAGATGTACAAAAGTGTGAAGTCTGGACGTTGACTTTTGAAAAGCAAGTTTGTTTCTTGCCACCTCTTCCTGATTTAACATTTGGGGGAGTAACTGTCAGGATTAAAGCTGTGCTCACAATTGAGGAAACAACTCAAGAAAGCTCACAGTAGAGCATAAATTTAACACATTTATAGTAAGCGCTCTATATTTACCTCAGTGAACACTATACAATTCTGAATCATACTGTATCATGGAAGTATCAATCCCTGAAAGCATGAAACTACCAAGTAACAAAAACAGACAAAAGACCAAGGCTAGCATTACCAATGTAAAAAAAAATAGCGTATCAGTAATCATACTTGCTACAAACTTTGGCGGGAGCAACTTTTCCCACACACTTCAATGAGAGCTTCGTCTCAAGTGCCGTACCATGCTCATGATGAAATGGCCTTTTAAACTTCTCTCTGAGGACCGAGCACTTCAAGAGCCTCTCAGAACCCCTACCACTGCCTCAAATCACCCCGGGAGAGAGAAAAAGGAGAGAGAGAAGAGACAGAAAAGAGGGGAAAAGGGAGGGGAGACAGAGCAAGCGAGACTAAAAACGTACTATCGCTCACCCAAAAAAAAAAAATTCACAGAGAACGAGAAGAAACCAGTACAGAGAGAAATCTCCAAACGAAAGCGAGACGGGTCCCAAAAACTTTACTCGAACGAGGAGCCTCAGATCTGATGAGATGAGAGCACAGTAAGTTCACTCTTTCTCCCTGCTTGCTGCCGTGCTGAGTTCAGGCATTTCTTGTTCCGAGTGAGTGAATGTAGGACTAAAAGGAGGGCCAGAAGACGAAAGGCGAGAGAAGCAAGAGCGTGCCCACTAGCTTTTAGTCAGGAAGACTAATGAGTTCCTATGGGATGGGGGCTGCCTGTCAATCATTCCCGCCATCCTCTCTTTCCTTTGTCTTCCACCGCCAACACTCTGCCGCGCTGTCCTGTAGCAAGCAGAACCAAGGGGCATGAAATAATTAGATGGCCAAGCAGCTCTACCACTTGGTTCGGTGTCGGAACCCTGGCACAGGCAGGAAGTCACGGAACCTTCCTGGCGGAAGGCTGCGTTCTGATGCTTCGGATCGGGTGGGCGGGAGAAACAAACCCGCAGTGACTGCCTCTGTGACAAGCCATGTGACAATGAGGGAACGGGGTTACAGTGGATTGCATAATGTAGCTGTGAAATCTCCGGTTGCAACGTGCGATGAACTCGGTCGGAAACAAGGGGCAGCCGCCGCCATGCAACCAAACCTGGTCCTCGCTGCTGAGGCATTGGCTTAGCGAGCCTCGTCTTTGGACTACAGAGAGAAAGGAAGCGAGAGCACGAGTGAGCAGAAACCTAAAGAGGGATAGGCTACTGCGTCGGGCCTATTGTTCAATGGAGCTAGAACAGAGGGACGAGCTCAAAGCAAAGTGGAGGGTGGTGAGGGTGAGAGTGGGAGGGGGGGGGGGGGGGGTTGGATGTGGAGTATGAGGCTTCACAGCTGCAATGAAATATTTATCAGTCACCATCTACACAGAAAAGCAGAGCATAGAAGGGTTGATTATATCGAGCTTGCAACCAATTAGCATTTTTGTTCTGGCCCCCCACCCCCCTCACCAGGCTTTTTTTGCCATGTGTTACGTAGCTGGTGAGGGCAAACATAGATAGACTAGCCAGTTTGTGCGGGCGAATGGAGGGGGAGGGGGCCCCGAAACAAAATGAGCCATCCCGAAACAAAAACAAGATGGGGATTAGGTAACATCTGCATGTGAATGGGCTCTGTCTGGCTAGTGCAGTGTGGCAGGCACAAGCTTGATGTAATTGGTGATGAACAATGTTGTGGGGAAAGAAGCGAGGTGGCGAGAGAAAGGGAACATTCAGGAGCCTTTATGCACGGCCTCGTAGTCAGCCAGCGAGAACCATGTCTTCACACTGGAGGTTCTCTCTCTCCTTCTCGCTCTCTCTCTCTCTCTCTCTCTCTCTCTCTCTCTCGGTTAAAGTCTCCACCTCCATCTGTCCATCCATCCACCCACCCACCCTTGCAAACCAGAATCTCTGAATAGATGTTAAGGACAGGACACAACCATTGGAGATCTACTGTGTGTGGTTGCGGTGCTCGCCCGTCAGCAATCCACCCTCACAGGCCATCCTGGGTGCTGTGATGGGCGCACACTCCAGAGCTCAGAGACCCACCCGGGGGCCACAGAGGTTAATGGCTCTTTCGTTTTGGTAGCAGGCTCTGACTGAAGACTCGCCAAGCAGCCGTTCGCCGCCTCGGCACTCGTCTTCACGCGGAGCACACGTCCCGTGGCCCCGGGTCCGTTACCAGCCCATCTCGTCACATCACAAACAACAAGGTATTGTCTCTCCTGGGGTCGTGTGCGAGTTGGCCAGGGGCAGGCCTGCCGGTGCCAGGGGGAGCAGCGGGTGTGCCAGCCCCTGGGGACCGAGTGGTTAGGAGCTCACGAGGGAATATGACCGGACCTGACCCCCGGGGCGGGTCTAAGGAGCTGGCGGCGGATCAGAGGCACTGGTGGGAGGACGGGAGGGAGGTTCAGGGTATCTGCAGGCCACCAGCCAGCTGTGATCTGCAGTACGGCACACTACCGCCCAGTGTTCCCGACCAGACAGGGTGGCTGGTGCCAGCGGGAGAGGAGAGGCGAGGAGAGGAGAGGAGAGGAGAGGAGAGGAGAGGAGAGGAGAGGAGATTAGTCTCTGATATGAGATCCTATCTGGGTGAGGGAAGGTGCTCCATCCTCCTGAATCAGATAGCGGTGCCTGCTGGGTGTCTCCACCCCAGACCCAGGGTGGCCACAGCTGGAGGCCGGAGAGTCTTACTTTGAGCAAGTCTGAAACCAGTCCCTTCATGGGCCTGCCTTCTTCTGCTCCCTCTGCCCGTCTAACCCTTCATGGGCCTGCCTTCTTCTGCTCCCTCTGCCCGTCTAACCCTTCGTAATCTTCACTTCCACCTCATTTCTAGAACTTTCTATTTGCCACCATCTCTCCTCCTCCCCAATTGCTCCTCTCCCAATTCCCAATCCGTGGCCCTCTCCCTTTCAACCTTCCCATTTCTTCACATCTTCTTCTCTCCTCTCTTCTTCCCGAGCCTCGTGCTCCCTCCTTTCATCTGCCTCCACTTTCCTCCCTCTCCAGCGCCGCCGTTTTGCCAGTTCCCCCGTCATCTCTCCAGCTCTTCCCGCTAGTTTCTCCGCCGCGTCTCGCTTCCTTTTCCAACCCAGCGCCTCATCCTCCCTGCCCTGCTCTCCGTTGCTCCCCAGGGGGTGTCGCCGGGCCGGGAGCCCTGCCGTGCTGTGCACTGCTGTCAGGGCCCAGGCTCCCCGGGTGGGGCTGCTTTGATGGGGCTGGGGGATTAGCGGTCCTGCTCGCTGGGCCGCGGCTGCTGTCGCACAGCGGCACGCACACACACTTTTAATGAAGCCTGTCCCTTCCCTGCCTCTCTCTCTCTCTCTCTCTCTCTCTGTCTCTCTGTCTCTCTCTCTCTCACTCTCTCTCGTTTGCACTTTGAAATGCTCGTCTTGTGAGGTGCGGGCAACTGGTGGCAGATGGAGGCGCTCTTTTAACGGGTTGATACTTTTGCAGTCAGGGCACGTTGGAGGTGAAACACAGACCTGGGTGAGAACTCCATGTGAATTGAGATACACTCAGGGAGCGGCCGGGAGCAGGCCAGGGACCAAGCCACTGTGTGTGTATGCGCATTGGTTGTGTGCTTGTGGCTGTGCATGCGGGCATGCGGTCCTACCCTATACACGCCTGCCAATACTGAATGGTAGGCCTTGAGTCTGGAAAACGCTCCTTGGAGAAACCTGGAAGCATCTCCGCGAGGATGGTCTGTGATGGTTGTGGCCTGGTTGACGTGGCTGGTGTGCAGGAGCTGGGACACGCAGCACCTCATTAGGGCTCGCCACACCAAAACTGGAGCCACTTTAAAGGGAAGCTCTGCCGTTCAACGTACCTTCCCAACCCCACTTTGCAGAGTTCGAGAGAGAGACAAGGGGAGAGACAAGCAGAAAGCCGAGGAAAAAGAGAAGAGGACGTGAGAAAGAGATACAAGGAGAGAATGAGAGATGGGAAAGAAACTGGGTGGCAGTGAGAGAGAGAGAGAGAGAGAGAGAGAGAGCGAGAGGGAGAGAAAGAGAGAGTGAGAGAGAACAAGAGAGAGGGAGAGACACAAAGAGAAAAAGAGAGGAGAGAGAGAAGGAACCTGAGACAGAGAGGGGAGAAAAGTGTAATCCAGGGTGTTATAGAGTTGGGCTTAGTGTGTAGTTGGGAAAACCCCTCAGAACCAGAGCGTACAGGGTCACTTCACTCCAAAGGTCTTTCCAATGGGCTGACAGCAGCAGTAAGTATGGTCCCATAAACATAAAAAAAAAAATAGAAACGACAATTTATATGGTATATTTGATGAATATATGATATATTTTCATTTGAATACTGTAATCTAAAACTTCAACAGCTCTACACATATTTATGTGGCCTTTCATTGAAACGGCTTTAACCGATACTGCTGATTGACCTCAGCCCCTCGTGCATGGGCGTCAAGAAGGGGCCTCGCGATTGGACAAGCGAGATGGGCCTTCCCCGCTGGGATGGTGACGGGAAGCTAAATCCAGGAGAGATCCTTGTGATCCCTTCTTTCAGCGAAGCGGTTCCCTGAGTGTGCCAGCAAGGGAAATCAAAAGCCCTCTTACCTCTCCATATACTTAGGAGATAAGTGGAGAATCCCTCTTTTGAAGTTTGGTCACTGGGGCCTCTCCCAGTTGACCCTCCCATTGTCACCATTGTCATATTTACGTAAGTACTCGACAAGCGTTTTCTTCGTAAGCCCGTCCACATTATTGCCGAGGCTGTTTAGGCCGTTGTTAAGAAAGAGAGATTATGCTGTATAGTTTGAGTTTGCTGTGGAAGCATCCACATTGAAAAAAACAAGTGTGTTTACTTGAGGTTTGGAATTCAAATTGCTATGGGAATTTGCTAGGGCATGTGTTGCTATATGTGTTTATAATTTAAGCCGATTACGTTGTAAACAAGTAACCATTTGGATGCACAAATGAAAAAAATACATTTAAAGATCTTTTTACTAACTCTCAAGATCCATATTTCATAAAATAATAAACACCAATACACTGGAGACTAACTTTGCTTTTCATTTTGGGAGGTCATACATCATATTCCTGTGGTTTAAACGACACAGCCCTTTGCTGGGCTTACCATAGACATCACAGGCGGTCTTTTGTTTATAGAAGGCCCTGGGCCGTGGCAATCCCAGAGAGAGCACTGCCAATGAACATAATGATGAGAGCACATCGAGATCCTACTAAACTTGCTACACATTATGGGTCTACTATAGCTAAGGATGTGTTTGCTCCTGACTTAAAGGGAAACTTGACGAGGTATGAAAAAAATAGCAAAAGCAAAATCAGAAAAAATGGGCCCACAGGTTTTTTGCGTCTAGCAATTTGCTGTCAAAAGAGTGACAAGAGTACTTGCTCTCCTACTTCCAGCGCTTTTCATTTATATTTCTGTTCTATGTCTTAGCACTGAATATTTCATGTTCTTTTCTGAACCTGTCACATGCTGCTCTTTGAAGCTGGGAGATGCTGTGCTGGGATTGCGACAACGTGAAAAATATACATGAAGGTAAGAGGAAACTTCTCCTCTAGGGAGTGAGAACCTGAAAAGGTAAACAAAAACTGTCCCCCCCGTTCACCTGTTTAGACGCCCTCCTCCATCCAATTTCATGTTTGCCCGCTAATGTTTTAGGGGAAAGTCTATTGTGTCTTGTCAGCTGTTACCGGAAATGAGCGTCTACTTTAATGTTGTTTGGTTATACTTCTGGTGTACTGGGAATGCTGCTGTCGTTTGCAGAATAACTTTCTCTAAAACCTTCGCAAAATACTTCACACTGTTGATAGGAAGTGATGTGTGTGCACATGCACTTGCTTGTGACTGTGTGTGTACATCGACATCAGAAATCCAGGTTTATGCAGCTGCAAGGTGTGGAATTCCCCTAACAGAGATCAAAAAGAATAAAGATATATGTTGTCTTACTGCTTTCCAATTAATGCCTCACCTGTGGCCCTGGATAAAGAGAACGAGAGGAAAAAGAAAAAAGAGAGTATTTGAGGGAGTGTGCCCTGCTAACTTGATCATTCCTAAACCTTAATATTACTAGTGTTATTTTATCGATTGCATATTTGTGTAGAGCGAGAGAACTGTTCAAAGATGTACAACAAGAATCAACAGCACTATGTATGGACAAGATAACCCTTTAAAACAAGAACAGAAAAGCATGCTACACACAATGTAGGAGAAAACAGTCTAAATTGAGCACCCCTGTCATTCATAATTGGCACATTTTCCTTGGAAGGTCATGATAGCACTTAAAACCTTTCTGGATCCTTTCCCACAGCGATGCAACATACAACAGAGGCAACCCTTTTGTGCGCCAGCGAGCACTGATGTGCTTTCAGTTTCCATGCCAACTGACTTTCATCTTTCTTACCAGCTCATCCTACGCTTCAGATGAATTAGGTTTGTTACCAATTCTTTTGAAGTGCACAGGCAACCCCCCTATCCCACCCCACTTCAGCGAAACAAAACAAAAACACAGAGGAGCTACAAATGTAAGCCAATAATCACGCTCGTTTCAGCTCCTTGGCTAACCAATAGCACAGCGGACAGGATACATCCACTTTGTTTTAATTTGGAACGCGTCCCTCTCTCCGACTATACCTCTTGGTTTCCATTCTCTGCAGTTAGGAGCTGCCATGTGCCACACAATTCATTTTCATTACGGAGCCGGGCTCTGAGAGGGCTGTATTGTGGGTCAGTAATGATCTCCAATTACGTTGATGCCAGGACCCAAGAGGGAAAAGAAAGGAGGGAGGAGGAGATCGCCAAGGAACAAAGGTTTTGAACTTGAAGAGGACTTCTCCGTTCTCGCAGATGAATTTTCTCAAGATGATGCAGGGAATTATGGCGGTGGATGCATGCAGGCAATTTCCAGGGCCCTGTCACATGAGCGTGTTTCACAAATAGCTAGTGGTGTTGGGAACACAGGGATTGGTTTTGGAGCCTTGACCTTTGAAGAATCTTAGCAACAATAAAAAATAAAATGAAAGTCAGTTGTCCTTGATTTTCATTGATCTGTTGTCATCTTCTGAACAGTCTGTTCATAGATATGTTTCAAGGTGAACAATACTGAATATAAAAAAATATAAAAAAGTGCCTTTGTAATGTTTGTTCTTAAATTTATTAAATTTCTATTAGCAAAAAACCTGACTATTTGGTTAGGTTAATACTGTCAGTACACTATGTTATACTGTATTCATAATTACAAAGGATTTTGTGCTCAAACCAAATGCGTGTGTTCCTACATTTTAGAGGGTGAGAGGAATCTTTGCTCCTTTGAATTAACTCAATGTCTTGATATCCTCTCTCTCCTAAAGGTTTTTTCAACAGTCCCCAAGAAAAAAAAACGAGGAATCCGCCCCCCACCCCAACAGATGCATTTGTCTCTGGTGACATCAAACAAGCCTCACAAGATGGTGTGTCCTTCTGAAGTTCACTCGACTCAATGAAGGTGCAGAAATAAACAATACGCGGATAAATGTCAATACTGTCTGGAGGTTCAAATCCAGTGCATCTGAACGTCGTCGTCTTCTGGAGAAAAAGAACAAAAGCTGAAGCCACCTTTGAAGGCTGGAAACAGTAGGGGAATATAGTAGAGGGCTGGAGGAAGAAAGAAGGTCTCCGGGCTATCTCTGAGATTCATCTATCAATCTAGAGAGATAGTGTGAGATAGAAAAACAGAGGAGGGGGAAGAAAAAACAAAGAAGTGCAGTAGGTTTGATTGGTTTTGATAAAGATTGATGCACTTTGTCAAGTTGTTTCGAAAGGCATGCATAGACATAACCGAATTGTTCTCCAATGAAACACTGAGCAGTCCCTAACTGGTTCCAGAATTTTCCTTCGAGAGGGTGAACATCTTGTGGCAGTGGTCAGCGTCGCGGCTCTGGCTTTTGGGCCTGCAAGCCAACGCCATCATTTATTCCACCCATATTTTTGGAGGGAAATAAACCTTTTAGCCTCTAATTATTTGCCTATTTGCATTGTGGAGAATGGTGGCATATGGACTTAAGTGTGAGCCATTTACATGAGAAAAGATACATAGCACATGTCAGGCGGATAGCCTTGCCAAGGCATGTTAGGGGAACCGTGCACAAAGGAGGTGTGCAGATGTGGGCACTCGGACTCGCGGATTGTGTTGCGTGTTCACACAACACGTTGTTCATTTGCTGCTAAACAGTGTCAGATTCTTTTCAGAGAAAAAAAATAAGCGAGACTGTAAATCCATGGTCAGCCTTTTCAGAGAGGAAACCGCTTTTCACTTGATTCAAATTACATTTGAGGGTCGTATTAGTGCAGTGCAATTAATTTGCTGATTAGCAATACATAACGGGGAGATTGATTTATTTGGGTTACGCTTTCATTAGTGCCAAGAGAGAAAGTGAGATGATTTTAACATAAACATATTTCATAGTGCCCGGAACATATTCAAGGCACTGAAAAGATTTTAGAGGGGCATGAAAGAAGTCATGTGCAATACTGTGCCCCATCAACATTTGGTTAATTGGAGATTGGTCACAGCCTGTAATGTTCGACTGTAATCTGAAGGGTCTCCAAAAGTACCAGGAGCTCACAGAACGAATGGGGGAACGGGAGACTGAGAAAAAGAGAAAAAGAGTGAGAGCAGAGAGACAGAGCAAGAGAGAGAGAGAGAGCAAGAGAGAGAGAGGGAGAGCAAGAGAGGGAGAGAGCGAGCACTAAGCACAAGCCGTTAACAGCAGCCAGTGATAAGATTAAACCCATTCACGCCCCATAATGTAAAATAAGCCGCACTCTGTGAGCCTTTTATCAGTTCCATTTCGTACATGGTCGCTCCTCTGGGTTGTTTTCATGTAAACAACACAATAAAACAGTGTCGAACAAACAACAAAAACGTCTGCGCCCCCCCACCTACTACTCACAACATCCAATGCACATAATAAACATAGCAAATAACACAAGTAATGAAAGGTGGAGCATCACAGCCTAAATATCAGCCCTGGCACATTCAAGCCCCCCCCCTCCCCCCGCCCACCCAACCCCCCCCTGAACCAAACTGACTCATTACTCACTTCAAAGACACTGATAGAAGTTTTAATTAAGAGCAATGCTGTGGAGGGGTGAAGATAAGCAACACTACCCCCCCCAACCCTAACCCCCACCCCCGCACCCCGCACCCCCTTCCTTTCTCTCCTCTCTTTCAGCTCAGACAACATCATTAGAGCGGTGGAGGCTGCCAGGGCCGGGGCGGCGCACCGCCGTCGTCACGCCACACGAAAACAAGTGGCGCTCGGCACGGGGCCCGTGGTGCACCAAGGTAATCCTCACATCACAGGGCCCTTTGTGGCCACGCCTAGCGCCACTGTACTGCCAGCACCGGCACACAAAAACCATAGACGCGAGATTAACCAACGCCAGCGTTACCTGCCTACCTACCTACCGCTTCAGAATAGCGATCAGTCAGCGGGAAGCCGCGGTGCAGGGGTGGAACACACAAGACGGAGATAAAAGGTTTTCATAAACCCAGACCATCGTTTTAATATCTAGTTCATCCCAATTCCCACCTAATGCTGACATTGTAGCATAGATCACAGTTGAATAGAGCCTGTGACCAATCCTCAATTAGCCGAATGTTGCTGAGGCACAGCATTGCCCGTGACTCCTACATGTTGTTTATTTATTCATGACTTAGAAAGTTTGCCGACTTGTTATGCCAAGCTATCAAAACTTTGGACTTCCAATGAAGCAATGGGTTACCGGACTAACAACTACAGTATCACTATCCACAGTCACACTGGTTATGGATCACATGTGCCCGCTGTGTCACCCCTCTATAATCCATCCCCTACAGTAGGTAGATCCTGTTTTGGGCAGGCCACATCTCAGACCACGCATACACATAGACACACACACACACACACACCCAGGGCCCCCTGAACGGCAGAGATCAATACCAGCCGAGTGAGGCGGGGGCTCCTGAGGGGAAGGCTGGATGTCGGGGAGATTAATTGCAGGCTACGGCGGAGCAGCACCCTGGGAGTGTGCTCCGCTCACGGGCTTGAACATGCACGCACACACATGTGCCCACATACACACAGATCGTGCACATCAATGTGTGTTTTTGAACACACACACACCCTCCTCCTTGCTTTAAAACCGTCCCCCATGTAGACAGTATCCTTCAGCAGGCTGGATTCCAGATGAGCACCGAAAGCCCTGAGGTACTGCTCTTTTGTCTCCAGGTAGACGAGACCTGGCACTCTGCCCACCGCCTACCTCTTTCATGTGGCTCAGGGAATTATCCCTTCTTTGAGTGTGCGTCTGTGTGTGTGTGTGTGTGTGTGTGTGTGATTACATCTGTGTAGGCTCGTGCGGCCGGCGTTGTATCCAATGTGCACGCGTCCACAGCATGTGCGTGTGCGGTACGTCGGCAACGGTAGGGGTTAAACATGCGTGATTATTTAACTGCCGTGTGACAGATGGTTACATGGCTAGCTAGCTAGCACTAAGAAAATGCTTACGGTGCTGGCAGTGGGCCAGCCACCTGTGAGGGGGTTCTGATTGGCACGTCCTGGAGGGGCCCGAGCCAGGTAGCGCTGTCAAGGAGCACGCCGCCCCAAGTCATGAGACAATTAAGAGAAGGGCCTTCCGAGAGCTGAGCGAACAGGAGGGAAATAAATGCCTGCTCGCTGCACAATAATTAGTGGTATAGGGTTAGGATGTGGTGCGTCTCTGTGTATGCGTGTGTGTGCGTGCACAAGAACCAGTGTACTGGCGGTGGCTGAGGTCTTTTCCACAGTTTGTGTTGGCGTTTCAGGGATTTTAATGTGTGCGCATGCATGCCGGTGCGCGTGTGTTTGCGTTTGCCCCGTGTTTAGTTTTATTTGTACAAGGGGAGCAATTGAAGGTACAAAGCCGCAGTGCGCCTTGCCATTTATTTTTGGGGGAACCATAACAACTGGTATTCCCCACTCTTCAAAGGGAAGCCGTATAATGCTCAGTTTGGGTCTCTGCTGGGCGTGCGCCCTGGAGATCCCCACTGAGGATCTAGCTTAAATGCTTTTCCATCCCACAAGCTGTTGGTGCAGCCCCGGCAGTGGAGTGAACCTGGGGGCCGGTTCTGGAGCCTCGACTCCATTCACACTACAAAGATCACCTCGGGTCTGCTAATGCCGCTGTGAGTGTTAGGTTTAGGCCAGGCAGACTAAGTCTTTGTGTGCCGCATAAACCAGGATAATCATTCCGACTGACTCATCAGACGTTTGGCAGGCAAGGGGAACCGACGCGGTGCCAAACGCCAATTGCTCAATTTGCTAAAGTTTAAGTGTAGCAGGTTACTACGTAATAGGTATATGGCAAGATCAATGTTTTTTTTTTCCGCGTACACTGTAATTTTCAGACTGTTATTTTTTTTTCTGGAAGAAAGGCATTTGTTGGTTGAATACTTAGTGTGATTCATGAGCCCTTCGTCTCCGTAGTTAACCCACCCGTTCCTGGCAGTATGGATGACTCAACACGACCCACGCAGCCAAAGTGTTTACTGGAAACTCACTGGTGCCTCTCTATGCTAAGCTCCATCTATCGCTGAAATCTGCACCTGTGGACCCAACAGGCTGGCTGTGTCTGATGTGTCCCTGACGGGCTGATCTGAGTGCAGTGCAGGTATGTTTGTACGGCAGCAGAATGGGCCTGCAGCACAGGCAGCAGGTGGCCCTTATCCCGAGTGAATATGACTGGGGCCCGCTTGTTGACAGTGGGCTGGGAGAGGCGGAGACGCCTGCTCAATGTTCCCCCATCCCCAGCCCAGCATCTCTGCCCCCAAAGCCCTACTTTACAGCAAGGACTTCAAGAGTGGGCCCTTCTATCGAGTATTTGAGTGTGTGTGTGTGTGTGTGTGTGTGTGTGTGTGTGTGTGTGTGTGTGTGTGTGTGTGTGAGTGTTTTAAATCTACTCCTTTAATTCATTGCCTCTGGAGACTTTCTTTTAGGTGTGCGGGTGTGTGTTTGAGTGCGGCACAAACCTGATGCAGTACCTTAGCATGAGACAAAGACAAACACATAGAGGTCTCTCTAACGTAAAGCTCAGCAGCTGTGGCCTGCTGCTCCTTTCTTTGAGCATAAAATGCAATAAACCAGTGCACAAACAAAATTCAGACTGATGATACGCTAACTGGAATAGGTAATTCTGTCTAATTAGTGAGGCCAAAATAACGCACAAATGTTCCCCGCACTACAATTCAAACCAGGATGCTGCTTTCGAAAGTGAAAAAAAAAACAATTGTCCTTAGCTTCTGCGATATTACCCAGGGCATGGGAAGCCGGATGCCTCGTCTCCAAAATAGAAAATCTCTTCTCCCTTTCTCCTTTGATGTGCCGGTGTCTGGGTCTTACATCAGACATTGGGGTCAAAGACTAAAAAAAGACAGCAGGTCGGTTTGCAGACATAAGAGCGAGACGGACCTACATCTGGCCGGGTCGAATTTGATACACGGAGCTGGACCGCCGCCTCACACTGTGACCTGTTTAGTTTATGCACAGGAAACGTCAACTTGGCCTACGCCGACCCATAGTGAGGCTCAGTGCTAGAGATTGTACGTGCACATGTTCGGCGCTCCAGCGTAAAGGTGTGCGTTGGCACATCAAAGTCCAGGGGAAGCGTGGGGCCAGCCGGTGAACTGCTTTATGCCGTTAAGTCACAATTTGTTCCCATGTCCCTTTATCTTCATGCGTTTCAAGCTTCCCTTGGTCGGCTCAGCATGTCATAGGGGGAGTGACATAAATGAGAGCTCATTACCACAACATCAGAGCAGGTCTCCAGTGGTAGAACGCTAACAGTGTTCAACGAGTGAAGTGCCAGGAATCAAATGGAACCAAAAGGAACAGTGAAATCACAGGAAGAGGTACAAAATCATTTTATTTTTAAATCTCGTCAGCAGTATCGAAGGGGGGCATTGAACTCCAAACAAATCGAAAAGTTGAGAATACATTTTTTTCAACCTTTGTTGTAAAACGGCCCCTAATATTTGAAAAACGGGGATGATCTCCAAGTGATTGACAAATCCTCTGGTAGCATCACGAACTGTTGAGCGGTGCAAACATCAAACGCCAACATGAACGAAAGCAGAGAAAGGCGAGGGGGGATGGTGGTGTGTGTGTGTGTGTGTGGGGGGGGGGGGGCGACCTCCAACGCAGCTACTGTGTATTTGTCATTACACCCAGTTGATTCCATTACACGGAGTGTGTGAATAGACACAGGCCCCTGCTACCCAGGACTGGGGGTTTCCCCTAGCCAGCATTGTGCCTGAACACGACTCAAAGCCCCTTTGAATGCGGCACCGATGCGTGGCTGAGGGCTACGTCTCATCAGGCTCTGAGATCCTGTGTGCCCCCCACAGCACTCGGGCGGAGACCCCCTTCCCCTCTTTCCCGCTCGTTTTACTAGCATGCTAGTTAAACGCCGCACACGCCGATTGAAATGGGCCTTTGATAGGGAACGAGGAATTGATTTACGGCTGGACTTTTATCATCGCTCGCTCATAACCGGTTGCCCCTGAGCAACCACTTCTGTGGGGAGGTTTTTTTTTTCTGGGAGGAAACCACCTGCTTTGATTTACAACCCTCCTGGTTTAGTCTTAGCCTCGGCAGCAGAGAGAAAGCCTTGAGTTTTCTTCTTTTTTTTTTCTTTGCTGTGGATGTTAAATTTTTGGTAAAACAAAAGCCCTGCAGGTTTTTGAAATATGTGACTCCTTCCACAACCATTGCGTGGTGCTCAGCCAGGTGACAGATGAGGATGGCCTCTACCATTTTCAGTTGGCTTGGGGAACCACACACAGGGAAATAGTTTATTTATCATGGTTTTGCAAGTCAAGCGCTTTCCGGAGACAAAGCAAGGCCGGTATTCTCTGGAGGGGAACACGCGGTCGATAACCCCGATTGGAGCTGCCGATTGCCAGGCATCTTCACTGGGGATTCTCTTGTAAGCCTGCGGGCGCTCCTGCCTTGTTTCTCAGCTATCTCGACACCCACTCACCAGAGTGGAGGCCTGACGCACTCAACCCTGGGATCTGTGATCCTGCCACCGATAGGAGCAGCCGTGCCACAGATTCCATTAAGCCCCAAATTAAAGCGGGCACATCAAAGGGCTGGGAGGAGGCAGCACAGAGACGTGACATGGAGAGAGGGAATGAGAACCAGAGAGATGGGAAGGAGAGGAGACTCATTTATGCATCCCTGAATGTGACAGAGCCTAATCTAAATCAATAAATTTGAATGGTGGGGCATTGTTACGATGCTAGCATTGAAGACGTTCGCTGAAGATGAAAGCATCAAAGCTGTTGGCTAGATGAAATTATAATGTCTTTAATATCATCAGAAATAATTGGAAAAGAATCAAGCAAATTGGTGACCTGACATTAATTTCCACTAATGCACAAATGAGAGCGACCGACCGACCCATCGCATTGGAACTGGAATCTGTCGTTTCATTAGCCTTTGTTTGTTAAGTGCTATAATAACTGACTGACCACTTTTTGCTTTTCACCTCTGCCAAAACAGGAGACTTTTGATGGTTACATCAACTGTTTGAAAGGGGCGTCTACTCTTTTAGGATGCCAGCTGTCATGACATAATATTTATATCTCCTTACAGTGAATTTTGAAAATATGTTTTATTTCATCTTTTTCTTTACCAAAAACAGCATTAGACTAACAAAAGCTAAGATGGGAACAAGCTATAATGCTGAACATAAAGTACAACGTACACTAGCAGACCAATTACCTTGCCCCAGTTGCTACACTTGCGCCCTCTCGCTTTCTCCCCACACACACACACACACACGCACACACACACACACACGCACACAAACTCATGCAAACACATTGTTCATTTGTGAAACACTCCATATAAATAGCTTTCCTTTATTGAATGAACAATCCTTTAGACAAGAGACGAGGATGCAAAGAAAGAGAGGACACAATGTTATCAATGCTCTCTGTAGCAGGCACAGCCTCTTCCGTGTGTCTCTATGGCCAGCCTATAGAAGAAGCATTGAAGGTCTTTACCAGAAAGGCTCTGATAGGGGCATCTCTGTCCTCCCGGCGCACGGCACGCTAAATGGTCCTCCCTGGGGACTGCGTTGTCTCACTGATAATCTCTATTTATTTGTCTGTCCAGGGTGGAAAATTGGCAACACATCCCTGGCGGTTACCTAAGTGTTTTTTATCGCGCAGCGATTCCGCTACAAGATGTCCCCGGTGATTGGGAAGTGGGAAGGCCTCTACGTGACACCGGCCACACGATTCCCAGGGCCCCGTCGCAGTGCCCGCTCGGCTGCTCCAGGCGAGGAGCCTCTAACCTCTCCAGAAGGGACCTTTCCAAAGGCCGGTGGAGCAAACACACTCCCCGGAGAAGGAGTGAGTGGAGAGTGGAGGGCGGGGGGGGAGGAGGGGAGGATGGATGGGGACGAGGGGGATGTTTGCGGCCCTACAGCGGTCTGCCTGATTGCATCGGCACACAAGCGTGCCTTCAAAGCCTTCCCCTCCCCGCCGCCCAGTTTGACCAGATAAGGCCCCCTCGCGCCGCGGTTCAGCTCGCGGACAGGAAGACACACAGAGGGGTCAACGGTAGTGCCATCTGCTCCCAGTGTACACGGGATACATCAACAAACTCCCTAGCCAAACAGTCAGTCAGCGCATAGGAGCCGAGTGGCCCTCCGCCTTTTGATCTTTCCATAGCTTTAAAATGGGAGCATATACTGTGTAATTTGTCTGGGATGTTTGTCTGGCCACTCACGCTGTGGGTTTTATGAGAGCTGCCGTGATTGAATGAGAGCGCTTGTCGCCGCGTGCTTGTGTCTCAGCTGTGAGGGTGACTCGCGGGCCAGCGGCTGCCAACGGGCGGACTCTGCCTGGCGTCGAGGAGGCACAGCTCCCCCTTCCACACAGCTCCCCCCTCTGCACAGCCCCCCCCCCCCCTGCACAGCTCCCCTCTCTGCACACCCCCCCGCACAGCTCCCCTCTCTGCACCCCCCCTCCCTCCGCACAGCTCCCCCCCCTCTGCACAGCCCCCCCTCCACACCCCCCACCCCCCCTCCACACAGCTCCCCCCTCTGCACAGCCGACGTGACTTGGCGGGTACGGTGTCAAAGTCGAACGGAATGTGAACCTCTGACCTCTGTCACACGGGTCGTGTGGTGCGAGCACACACACACACACACACACACACCACCCACTCTGTGTTTACTATCAACCCCGACACTGTGCTGGAGAGGTTGTCCACGGATGACATCACATTCCTGCCTGTCGCCAGCTGCTTGTGGCTTGGCGATGATTGACAGGTGCAACACAAGCCCGCACAGACGTCATTGGTTAAGGTGCATCGCGGAATCATTTGTAATCCAAAACTAAAGATTCCCTAAAAATACATTGTGAATCACTAGCCTTGGGGTGCTTTTGGACACCTACCCGCCCTCCACACATACACACACACACACACACACACACACGCACACACACACAAACAAACACACACTCCCTCTTAGTAGTAGGGTGTGCCCCCTATGCAGCGGCACATCAAGCATGTCTGGGACAGGTCTGTCAGGGATTGTATGTCATGCGGCACAGACAGCCAGACAAACACCTACAGGTTTGTTCTCAGTGGTGACATACACATCACCCCCCTTCTCTCCTGTTCCCTATTAATCCATGTGTCTCTCTAATCTATTTCACACACCATATCTTCTCCCATACCTCTCGCTCTCTCTCTCTCTCTCTCTCTCTCTCTCCCTCTCTCTCTCCTAAGCTCTTTATTTCCCCAAATAACAGGTTTGACATCTCCCGTGCAGTCTAATGGCCCCCTCCCAAGCTGACGGGGATTATCAAGACAATTGGCACATAATGGCCGGCCCTCTGGATCCGATGCTCTTCAAACGCCCGCCGCGGCCGAGCCTCCCTGTCTTTGGCTCCACCTGAATGGGTGCTTTCCGCTGCTCGACAGGTAAGACCCGAGGGGATTGTCTCTCCACGGGGAAGGGGCCCCCCTGCTCCGTCGAATCGATGAGGTAAGAGACCGCGCTAAGGACAGCGATTAGGTCCGCGGCACCGGGCGTTTGATGAAGGAGCGGCTCGCTCCGGGAGCCCCTGAGCGGGTACGTGTCTGCTGGATCCAGAGACAGCCAGCCAGCCAGGCGACGACGGAGGAGATATCCCAGCCATGTGTCGGCCTCTGAAGGGGCCTCCGTGACTCTCAAGGTGGGACTCGCACACCAAGCAGGGAGCCAGGCGGCTGTGCGAGGCCTGGAGGAAGAGACGAATACATTAAGCACGCTGGCCAGCTTTCCGCGCAGGAGAAAAGGTTAGGCCGCGGTGGCTGTGCAATGCTAGTTTTCACCAACCACAAAACACACAATGAACCATTACAAGGTTGAGTAGATTGGGATGGGAGGGCTATGATCACATTTCTGGTGAAGGCGTGTATGTCCTGGGTGCTTTGCCCAGTGGTTTTCTTGTTTTGTTCCGAAAACGATCCCCTTCCATTGTAACTAATCGGAAACAAATGTTCCAAATAGTTGGCCGCCCCAACCAAGTCCAGCAGTGATACGGTTCGACGGAGGAGGGGGGAGAATGAGAGAAACAGCCTTGAACTCTCCGGGCTTCGGTTGGCAATGCAGGCTGATAGGGAATGATGATGTGGGATAACAGATAGAGCTGCCTCTCCGCTTAGAAAGCCCAACGTGAATCAATCACGCTGGGATCCTCGTCACCACGAGAAGGGGAGCATTTAAAAAAGAAAACAATACGCAGGGCCCAGCATGTCGCACGGAGAGAAAGAAAGACAGATAGAGTGTGTGGTGGGGGGGTGGGGGGGGTGAAGGAGGGGAGGGGAGGGGGGAGGGGGGGCGTTTGAGACAATGAGCTCTTTTCATTGGGGCTGGCTGATGAACAAGAGACAACTGTCAAGGATAGCCACGGAAAAATATTTCAGCAAAGAGGACAGAAATGCACTCCAGGTGGCCTAAGAGGAGAAGAGTACGGGCTGGGGCGGACATGGATCCAACACTGAAGCCCGCTACATGCAGTCGATAGTGTGGAGTGGTCGAAACATTTTGTACAGTACATTTGCTGTTTCCCAGACTCGGCCTGTACTCCTAGCGTGTGAGGGTACATGCGGCAGTGTGCGTGTGTGTGTGTGTGTGTCTGCATGTTGTGCGTGTGTGGTGAGAGGGTGGGGTGTTTGAAGGAGGCTTCTAGCCCAGACATGAAAAGGCATTCTTTCATCATTGCTAATCTCCCAAACATAAACACGGGAGCATCCACAGTCTTGCTCTCGGGGCTGAGGGGGCGACCCTCCCCTGACTGGAGATGGGGGTCCACAGTCTGCGAGGCCACCCCAGTGTTTGTTTGCTTTAGGGAGAGTCACAAGCGCTGGGGGGGGGGGGGGGGGGGGGGGGGGGGGGGGGGGGGGGGGG
>JAVQIZ010117835.1:0-16261 GCA_036023535.2 Galaxias brevipinnis
TTAAGTAGCTAGATTCGTTTTGATCTTGTCAATCAATCCATTTAATTTGTCTCAAATGAGTTTCCCAGTCATATTGTAGCAGAATACTGTCAGATCAGAGTATATCATGAAAACTAGTTTTCTTATAGCTCAATAAAGAACAGCGGCTATTATGGAAAAAAAAAAGCTATACGTGTGCAGAGACAAACTTTTTAGAGTATGTCTAACCATGTTGTAGAGCGGAATATGCACAATCATCAGAAGTTTGATTTTGGTTGGCTCCTAAAGCCAAACTTTGACCCAGATTGGTCCCCTGGGAAGGCATGGACCTATGTAGAGATATAGAGATAGATATATAACACAAAGCACCACACACTGAATCTATATGTTCAATGTCAGAGGGAAGAATTTACCTGAAGGTTTTACCAAAACATGGTCCTGCAAAACAAAAGCATCTTTAAATAATTTAATCCATAGCTAATTCTGTAAAATGTCATTGAACAGTAGAGTTCATTTGATTTTGCAACAGATTGCATAACAATGCAAATCTCTGACTTCCAATGCCCCAAATAAAATGACATTTCGTCTTCTTTTTCTTGCCAAGGTTTTTGAGTATAATCTGGGAAAATGTCACATCACTGGGTCCAGCTGTAGCTCCATCTGAAATTATGAAAACAACAGCTTAAAATAGTAAAATATTTTAGCAGGCAATTGGATATTAATATCTATACACCTTTGTATATATATGTATATATAGCATTTGATAGTGTTAGAAAGTGTCACAATGTGCTTGACAATAAAAACAAAATGCAATACAATAAAAAACATGCATGGAGTTGAACGTCACTCTAAGATGACCCTTACATAGGAATGACAAACATTGATACTACACCCATGTTATGAAGTTGGATGCACTTGCAAAAAATATAATTTCTGAACACATTCAGTGTACTCTACCATGTTGGCTCAAATCCATGACTTTCAGTGACTTTGACTGCTTGGTGAACATTAGTTATACCTGACGGTAAGTGAGTTTAAACAGGTTTACAATGTTTTCATGTTGTCAGTACTCTTCACACTACAGTAGCAGCCACCTGGAACAGTACTGAGCTGAATCAGATCATTGTTGATCACATGCAATTTTCAGTTGCTGCTGTACTGGAATATACACAGTTCAGCTTTAATGTTATGGATAGATAGTCTTTTACATTTTTGTGTCACTGTGTCACTATTTTTTGTACTGAACTGTATTCAAACTCGGGGAGAATAAAAGGAATCAACTTTTTTTGCACGCTGGTTTTAAGTAGCTGGAATCCTTTCAACCTTGTCAATCAATTCAGTTATTCCATCCATTAGCTATACCGCTTATCCTATGCAGGGTCGCGGGGGGGCTGGAGCCTATCCCAGCCGACACAGGGCGAGAGGCGGGGTACATCCTGGACAGGTCGCCAGTCTATCACAGGGCCTTTTATGATGATGATTATTATTATTATCATTATTATTATTATTATTATTATTATTATTATTAATATTATTATTATTAATATTATTATTAATAATAATAATACATTTATTTATATAGAACTTTTCTGAAACCCAAAGACGTTTTATTAACTATATTGCGCCTTTAGAGCAAGTAACACCCCTGTGAAACTATCATTTAAGGAGTCACAAATGGTACAGTTATGATAATTTAATTAGTTGCCAAATGAGTTGCACTTCCTTCTATCCTTCCCACGGCCATGAGGATTATTGGTTAATCTGCATCATTGGCAAATGGTGTACAATTTCTGCCAAACTTTCCCCTCCATTTTCAGGCAGTTGATTTTTCATAAATATTACATGATATAATTAATTTTGGTTTGGGTAGGACACGCAGGGAGGTACGGTGGATAGTGGTGGCATCTTGCCTGTTCTCCCTGTGGTGTGAGAGGTAGTAAGTGGGGGTCTTAATGAGGTCCTTTCCAGGGGAAATAAGCCTCCATTCACCGTACTAACTCTGCTGATGTGGCAGAAATGCAGAAGGTAAAATGGGTTGGAATCCTGAGCAACAAATGTAACTAATAAATAACTCATGTTCAATGTTATTATTGTTCAGTAGACATTCAGTAGTTAGTTATATAGTTTAAAATAGTATATATAGTTATATAGTTTCCATTAAATAATAAAGATAAGGTTATAATAGATAGCTATATAGCTTATCAACAACATTGTTGCATATTGAGAAAACATTACTGAATGAAAGCATGAAACGTGTCTTCTTGTGTTCATCCCAAAATCTGTAAAGGGAAAAATCAATTTTACCTCACCAGCCAAGGGATTACCGTGCTCGACAAAAGATTTCCAACCGTTATGATTGTCCAAGGCAGTGGCAAAACAAAAAAGTGAAAGGATTAACTGTAGACACAGAAGGCACTGCCAAGTATGGCACTGATTCACTGTTTCAATTCAACAGGCAGCTTTGTGGGAGCCCTTTGGTTGAGTTGTTCATATGGTCAGCTTCAATTGAATCCTCCTTTTCTACCATGAGTTTAAGAGGTCAAAATCATGGTTTATTGTTGTTTGGGGCTTAGATGTTTCTGGTGTAAGATTCCCTTATAAGGAGTAGAAACAAGGTTTTGTACACAAAACACAAAAGGTTTTGACAAAAACTTCATGACAGAAAGTTCATAGTTTCTCCCCACTCACTATCCTTCCAGTCAACGCTGAACAGCACATGCACATTGGAACACATATTGTTCCATCAGTGCTGTTAATTATTAATCTATCTTATATCTCCTTTTATACACTTGGAGATTCAATAACTGCATACTTTTTTAAACAGTTCTTCAACCTTGTCAAGCAAACAACATAAACTACCCAATTTTGAAACTGCACACTGGATACCTTTTTATTGACTGGCGGCTGTCCTAATACGGTGGGTGACATACATTAATGACCACTCTGGAGAATTTCTGTTTTAAGGGCACAGATTCACACCATTGCTGTCTCTGTCTGACACCAAGCAGGATATATCTGTATGCCTCTACAGTCCTCCACTTATTAGCGTCCTGACTGCCAGTGATAAGCCTTGGCACAGTGTCAGGCACTTAGCTGATTCAGTGCCAGGAGACCTCCAGGCCCAGCATCAGCCCCAACTGCTCTCATTGGTCGAGCAGGCCTGCTACCGCAAGTTCAGACACCTCGATTGGCATATGTAATTGTGCTTGACAATCCCAGCTGCTCCCTCATTGGAAATAAGCTACTACGTGTCTGAAGAAATTTTTTTACACGTTCAATGTAACAACAGGCATTTTCCGTATGTACATATGTACATGTAAATATTTTTTACAAAATTGCACAGTTTTACATTGAAATTCTGAGATCCATTTAAGAACAAGCCATGGGTGCTCTCAGAATAAATTCTGTCAAGTGTGCAGAACTCCATCCCAGCAACAGTGCTGTAACAACACATTAGAACCCCCTTAGTCAGAGAAAGGAAACACGTGTTAGTAATAGTGTATTGCATCAGCCTTAGGAGAGAAAAAACAATACTCTTTTAAAAAATATGCATAGAAGGCCCTATGTGACGACTATGTGACTCAAGGGCTTCATGTTCTGCAGCCAGAATCTTTATGGGCCCATAGACACAATCTCACAGAAAACATGCGTTTCTGATCTACTCATGTGCTAGGCTGAGACCAGTTAAAATCCCAATACACAATGGTTATTCTCTTCATTGTGCCACTGCAATCGGAACCACATGCTTGCCTAGAGCCTAACGTCCTGATCACTGTCCCAAGTTTACAAGCCTGTCGTGTCCCCCTGGGATCTTGTTTCCCATGCCCAAACAATGGCTACATATTCATTCAAGTTTTCAAGAATTAATGAAGCTACCCTCTCTATGGTTTTAGATTGTGTCGTTGAAATTTTATTGGTTATGTGTAAATTGTTGTGGATTGCATGTATTCCCTATTTGAATGTAGCCTTGCCTAAGAATGTAAAGGTGATAAAGTTTCCAGCTCATATTTAAATATAGTCTAAATTATTTCAACACCTCTGTCAGGGTTAAAGACATGGCTCCCTAAAGTATGCATGGAGAGACAGCAGATGTGACATGATACTGAACTCTTGTCAGCACAGATGGAGAGATTGCGAGAAGGAGAGGGTGTGTGTATGCAAACTGTGATGGACATGAAGCTGTTATATGATCTGCTATCTGATAGCTTTGACATTGTTCATCAGTCAGAGAGCATGCTGTCATATTTCAGGGTGTGTTTGTGTGTGTGTGTCTGTGTGTTGGTGTGTGTGTGTGTGTGTGTGTGTGTGTGTTCCACTCAGATTTTACAGTATGCATATGGGGTATAAAAGAGGTACATGTCTCCTGGTCAGCTGTACTGGTGTTTGACAATGTCAGCTACAAGTCTTGACAGCATCTACAAGTCTGACTGGGCATGTTGAAGAGGAAGCTATTGATGCTTTGAGCTCTGCTCTTTGACAAGAGGACAATATGGCTCCCTCACGGCTGTTTATACTGCCGTGCCTGATTTCTTCTTCTTCTGCTCTGATTTCACTACTGTAAACACAGGTCACAAGCTTTTGTTGTGTTCTTTTGTTTTGTAAACTTAGTTGTTGTTTTTTTATAAAATGCAATACAAATACTAACGATTCAAACATTATTATACTAATGATGTTTGACATTTATTTTATTCATTAGTAATCAGTAATACGTTTATCATACCTAATTCACTGCCCTGCCTACATAAAAGGCTTGCAAACCTTTCTGGAAGGGGATGCAGGACAGAGTTAGTGACAGCATGTTGGATGCTCTGCCAACACATTGATCAGCTCTCTGTTTGAGGTGCCCTAATTTAGTGCGGGCACTGGGCTCATTGACCACTAACAGTCTCTCTAATGGCACATCTTATGCTCTAGTGAAATGTGAATTAGAAAATGCCTTCCAAATCCCCCACCATGGCAGCTGCCTTATCTCCCCCTGCACCTAATAGCCTGGCTCGACTGGACACCCAGACAGTGTCTTCAATGGGCAATGTTTCGCATTTTCTGCTGTGTGGTAGAAAGTGATAGGATGCAAAGGTCAGTGGGAGAATTGGCATCTCAATCAGCTGGCCTGTTTGTGGTGAGCATTTGTCTTTTTCTCTGTCTCGGCCTGTCTGTGTGTGTACTTGTGACTATGTGCTGAGTGTCAATAATGAGGCTGCATTCCATTTCTGACCCGGAGAGGTTGTCGATGCTCACTCCTGCATCTCTACACTCTTTCTTAAGAGCAGGTGGCTGGCAACCAAGAACACTTTCTTTCCGTTGACAGGTTGCATACCGCTGGGGGTACAAGGCTGCATAATAACCTGACATAGTTATTTTTTTTCTCAGTCAGTGGAGAACAGTCACTTAGTATTTTGTAAGGTCACAATTCGAGAACATTGTCATTCACCCAGCAGTAACTACACCTTGAAAGCACAAAGCCGTCTCTGCGACATGTTCAACAGTTCAATCCTTTTCAAAACTCTTTACAATGACCCCAGTGACTCCACAACCATTATCACAATGCATTCTGTCTAACTACACCACAGATAAAGCCCAATGCACACCACCATTCTTCCCCCAGATTAGGCCATGGGGATATTGTATTAGAGACCCCTGCCTTGTGGGTTGAGATCCAGAGTGGCTGAATGTGCTGCAGAGAGCTTGGCTAAAACAACAGACCAGGAAGTCTATGATGTCTCCCCAGGCCGGCGTGGCAGAGCTGGAGTGGGGGAGCCGTCAGGGCCCCCCTTGGTTGATGTGCTCTGACAGTGTTGTGGCAAAGCAGCTCTGCCGTGAGATGTTCTGGGGAATCGCAGGGCGTTTCACACGGGGGAGGTCTATCTCTCTCCACAGGTTTGCCTTAGCCTAAGTACATACATGTGTGTTTTGTGTCTGTCAGTGTTTTGTATTTACGTGTTTGAGTGTATGTAAAACCCAAAAGATCCTGGTTTGGCACACTGGTCCCTTCTCTTTCTCACTAACCACTTCAGCATCAGTCACATTGGCATTGCTTTTTTTAAGATTGTTTGATTTAACCCAGTGACTCCTCAAACAGTGTTGTCCAATGGCTCATACCCCAGGGCTGCCCTCTGGTACTCTTGTCGGCTAGGCCGAGGCCTAACACATGTTTTCCCAGGGTCTGTGTGGAGGTGAACTGTTTGGGATATGAACACATTCCACACCCACTTGTTGACCCTCCTGAACTCTAACTCTCCGTTTGCCGAGTCCTCAGGGCTATCTCTGGCCGCGGGGAAAGGATGTCCTCCAAGCTCACAGGAATCACCACATACAAAGTTGAGTCCATTCAGGACAACGTAAATAATCACACAACAGATCTTTGTGTGTGCCATGTGTTCAGTTGGCTCCCTTGGATAACGAACTGAAGATGTGTATTGTGCGGCTGTTGAAGGGGATCTGCAGTGAACAGATTCCTAACTATATCAGCATGTTGGTGTGTTAATGTCTGGACCCTCAGACTTAATATGTTTTATTTAATGAAAGCGTAGGAGGCTATGCCATAGTATTGGCTTCAAACAGCTATTTGCCTTTGTTCCAATATTAATTCATGTTGTAAAGTGGCACATGACAAGTGTTGCTATACACAAGAAAACGGTTCTGTGTGTGCAATATCAAATATAATTATTACATGTAATTTTTTTTACATTATTAAAATAATCTCAACACAATTTCATTGGGCAAAATTCCTAGACAGTTTTTACAAGAAATGTAGAAACAAGCGTACCAAGAAAAAAATAAAACTGTAGAGAGCAAAAATGGTCCAACCCAAACAGCCTTTTCAACATGGACTTTAGACATGGACAGCCCGGAGCCTTTTGTACATGTGAGATGCTTTTTCTTGTGATGGTCAGCTCCCTAGAAAGCCTAGGGGTCAATATGGGAATGTGACCTCTTCTCACCATGACACATTAGATAGTGTGTCTGACACCACATTTTATTCTTTGTCATAAGGATATATCTCTGGCAAGAGAGATGAAAATGTAATTATCATTACTAATATATTCGTGGTGGTAAGATGTAAGCATGCATAATTCAGAACTTACATTTATTTTCTATTTAATTGAAGGCCTAACATATTTTGTATTGTTCTTGAGCTTATCAGTATTGTTTTGAGCTCATCTATAAGATCGATCAATGTAGCCATGGGTTTCTCAGCCATTATCACAACGCAATCAGTGAGTAATAACGACACAAAGTGTCTCCATCTTCATTATAGGCCCAAAATATTTTTTATATACATAACCTATATTTTTCTAATTAACCATTAATTCCTACTATCTTTGAAGCAAACTTGGCTGTGATGAATGACAAATGATGATTCTAATTTTGTTAATTTACTTGAATTTTTTCATCATTAAAAAAGGGGGTTTATTTTATCATGGATATTATTGAAGTTAAATATTTTCTAGATCAGTAGTTCATGGTTTTAATGAAGACGTATTCAGACACAGGCAGTTGTGTGGAGAGAAATAAAGTAGAAGAAATCCTCCTCTCTTTCTTGCCGGCATGCAGCTCGTTAATCAGCACCTATGTGTTAATTAGAGTCAGTGGCCAGATGGGGGCAGGTAGTTTAATTAATCAAAGGTGAACACGGTCTTAGATTACACAATAACTGCTGAAGTCTCACAAGCATAATTCTAAATTAAAGAAATTAAGGCAATAAAGAGTTTATAGTACTTCTACTGTTTCATCCATCTGGCATGTTGCATCCTTTAATAGAATCAGCTAAATATTTGATGCTTATCCCTCTGCCTAAGAATCACATCATCAATGGAAAAAATAAGCTTGGGGGAACTCACACAGTATACATCACAATCCACTGGATTGGTTGATCACAGACTTGGAAGGCTGCCAAACTAATGTGATTGGCAAATGCTATATCAACCCTAGCCTTGGATACATCTATGGCACTGCACTAATGCGGCGGTGGTGAGGTCATAACAGCAATGCTTATCATCATTAGGGGACTGCATCGCTGTTAGGGAACTGCTAAAGTGGAAAGCCTTAATGGACCGGACTTGTAAGCAGAGATCTAAGAGATCATGGCAGCGGAACAAGTATTAGTAATTGAACACATCATCCCTCTCATTTTAATGTATGCACTGTACCAGCCATAATCCTGTCTAGATCAGGTATTCAGTGTGCAGACTCCAAACATTTAATCTTTGATTTGGCTTGATTACAAATTTCTGCAAAATATCTAGCCTGTTTGTGAAAACATTGAGATTGTACGGGTATATTTTGATACCATCTATTTCATTCTTTCACAGGCTAGTTTAATAATGAAGGATATCATTCATCCTCAGTTGTTTTTGTAAAGTGCTTAACCTTGGTTGTGCAACACATTAATGAGAGGGCCACTAAAATTGGCTTTCTTTAAGAGATCCCGCTCTGAAGCATGCGACAGATGCCCTCTTTTCTTCTGCGGGGTCCTCATATTCAAATCACAGCAGCTGGGGAGTGCAAGGGTGAGAGAAAGTAAGAATGGAAACGGGGAGGTAGAAGTTGGAAGGGATGTGGGGGGTGGGGTGGACATTTGTTTTGGTAGCGCATAATCTGGCACACGTCTACACGAAGAAACCCAAAGGGCTTTGCACCTTTGATCGACACAATTGCTCCAAAGCATGTGGGCTGGGGGTGTGCTTTGTCTGTCAGTACTTTCCTTAGGCCATGGAGGCAAGAGGGGGAGGCAGGAGGTAGCCATCCCGGACAGAGATGTGTGTGTGTGTGTGTGTGTGTGTGTGTGTGTGTGTGTGTGTGTGTGCGTGTGTGTGTGTGGAGGGGGGGTGCAGTGAACGGAGAGACAGCAGGTTGGCTGCCCATTGGCATTGAAGCTGCTGCTGGGAGCCATATGGGATCACAAGTGTCAGCCTCTTTGAGGCTAAGATTATTCGCTTTGTTAGCATTCATGGATAATGAATACTGCCCACGTTCACTGACTAAATTTTATACAGTATTCCTTCACATATGGTAACCATGGCACAGTTTTTTGACAACTGCAGTTGCCATCTAATTTCCTGTCAAGTCATGACACGCAAAGCTTTCATTTTTAAGGCAGGTAACTGTTGCACTAGTCTTGGCATATTTGCAAATTTTCGGTTTCTGAAGACAACATCCAAATAATCTAGGATTTTGAAAACGAGTCATGTGAACACAAAGAGGGATATTCACTTTCCTTAAGTAAATCTAGAATTCACTTTTGAAACTTTTTATTTCACTTCCTCTATTAAGATTTCATTATTATTATTATACATATTACTACCATTATTATAATATGTGGATCCCACTGCTCTCTTCGGGTTGTTGTTTGGCTGAAAGTGGGGTATCCCACAGAGTGAAAGCGCGTCCTTTTTTTTATTCAGTTCAATCTGTTGGAAGCCCGCCCGTCTGTTGTTGATTGGATTGAATAGCTCAGAATTTATGCACTGAAACAGCTGGTGAAATAGTGCTTGACTTTGTACCTAGAGACTTGCATGCATCCCAGTGCACCACTTGGGCTTAGGGTCTCCTGAGGCCCACTTGTCAGCATGGGTCCTCCCCGCCTAAAATGTGCCTCAGAGGCAAGAGGAGGGAAGGATCTGTCCCTGATCCTGGCCCATTGTTTACCCCTTTGTTTTCCACAGCTTGACAGCCACGCTGTGTTCATGCTGATGGGATTATGGCTCTTAGTGAAGTAGATTCTCCAGGCAATTACCTTTGAGTTTATGCTTGTGTGCTAGTCTTCTGTCTGCTGTTTAAAAGGTGTCCGTGATCAACAAGAATACAAGAGCAGCATCTGGTGGGGGGGAAATACATTGCCACTGTAGGTTATTTTACAAATCGCATTCAATTTGAATTTTCAGTTTTGTATATACTGTAACCTGCTGGCTCAACCCAGCATTTAACATAGTTTATCTTTACAATATAAACCAGAAATAACAACTATATTTTCATGGAAGGGAGTACCTTATTGTTATATTTTTATCATAATTTCACGATCGATGATTGATCACTTTTAAACTAAAACACATGACCTTCTATTCCTCAAACTAATTCGAACTATTCCAAACTATATTTAAATACAGACCTTTACACAGATTTAGAAGTTATTATTTTTATTTTTCAAGTTTACCCCATGCACAGTGGGCCTATGTAATGACAGAATTTGCTTGTGGTAATATAAAATTTTCACATAATAATCAGCAATTGAATATTTAAACATTATGATCATATATTAAATATATTTTTCTAATCCCCTGGTGGTGGCAAATAAGTTACGTCACATTTTTTAGCACGGATTTTGGAGGTCCATTTATTTCTGTTTCTTGAAATGTTTGGCTCATGATCTCGGTGCGCTGGTTTGCGTTTTCCATAACCATACGGCGTTGTCCCTCAAGGGGGCGCGGCCTAGACGAAGCAACTATGGTGACGTGTTTCCGATAGTTCCTAGTCTAGTCTGGAAAAATGGATTGTTGTGGTGTAGACCGCTAGCTAGTCAGCTAGCTAGCTGTGGTGTTGTTGCTCCTGTTGTCATGGACCGCTTTACATCTTTAGGAAGTAAGTAGCTATTAGTCTGTGTAATGGCGTTACATATCGAAACAACGCAAAATGGAAGGTGTTAGCCGTTAGCTAATTCATTCATCTTTACATTTCCAACGCATTGGCCAAATTGCTAATGATAACAACATGTAGCATGCTAGCTAACCAACACAAATTCCTGAGCTAGCAGTAAGGTAGAGATGGTACGTTAACGACTTTTGACTGATACAGTTGTAGCTCCGACAATCAAATGCTTTTTTCGTTCTACAATTCCCTCGGTTAAGATGTGCAGTGGTCGCTATATATCTGGCCCAAATCAATTGGAAAAGAAGTTCATGTCTCCTTATTATTATGTACCGTTTACAGCCATCTCAAACAAGCAAAGTTCAAACCGGCGTGTAATCTATGTAGGTAGTGGGTCTCAGTCACGTATTTAAAAATCACCTGTGTTGTCTGTCATTTGATCCATTAGTTGCTGAGTTAACACTTGTAAGAACGTCCTTATTCTGTACCATATATCCACCAGCTTGCATACATTATGTCATTAAAAACTTTAATCACATCTTTTAGATGACCCTTTTGACAAGCCACCATGCAGAGGTTGCTCATCTTACCTGACCGAACCTTATATCAAGTGCGCTGAATGTGGACCCTCACCTTTCCTTCTGTGCCTTCAGGTTAGTAAGCAATGGCATTGGCAATGCCGTAGCCTTGGCCTTGCCATCAGAATACTTGAAATGAATACTTCAATTTACTGTAAATGTTCAAAGCCCTTCGATTGAACTGCTGTAGATGACTTGTGTGATTGGATTTAGAGAACGATAAACACTCACAATTGCCCGCTAGTACTTCAGGAACAAGTTGATGGGTGGCAGAATGCCAGTTCTACAGGTAGCACAATTTGTCTGTTGAACAGGTCTTAACTCTACATTCTATAAGGTTTTGCCTTATGTCAAGTGGGTCTATGTTTTCCACCAAACACATCCAGTCGTGCCCTGTGATAGACTGGCGACCTGTCCAGGGTGTACCCCACCTCTCGCCCTGTGTCGGCTGGGATAGGCTCCAGCCCCCCCGCAACCGTGCAAAGGATAAGCGGTATAGCTAATGGATGGATGGACATCCAGTCGTCCCGTCCCGTCCCTGCCGTCCCCCGTCCCCCCCGACTGTCGCAAATGCAAAAAGCAACAACAATGTGGGCAGCCACCATTGTAGATGCGTGCCTTTGCACATCGATTGTGTTTAGTCATTGCATAAGGAATTGCACATCACCTGTTGAGGAATTGACACAATCATTGCAACTGTTCTGAGATACAACTATGTAAGCAGTCTCATCATACAATTAAACGTTCAATATAGCAAGTCCACTGTTTTCTCTTTTCTCTTTGGGTTTCTAAATGCTCTGTCAAAATCCTTCTATTTTAGTGCTTCACCCGAGGCTTTGAATACAAGAAACATGAGAGTGACCATAAGTATGAAATCATGGTAAGTATGACCTGATGTCAATAGCACCAAATAGTTTTCTTGGAACTGACACCTTGTGTGAAAGTATAATGTTAATGTATGCTGGGGTAGGGGTTTTGTTGCACAGTGGTTTTCTTTCCAGCTCATGGTTAATGTATGTTGCCTGTGTTGATTTACCCTAATCCAAATAAAATTACATTGTATCTCTACCCCTCTGTCTTTATGTTTTACATTCTCTAAAACACACAGACACTCACACACAAACACTGAACATCTCGATTCCATTTTGCAGACATCAGATTTCCCTGTATTGGAGCCTGGTTGGTCTGCGCAGGAGGAGATGGCTCTACTCGAGGCAGTCATGGACTGTGGCTTTGGAAACTGGTATGTATTATAAACAATCACCAGTTTTGTAAAGCCCAAATTTTTTTTATTAAAGAATAGACTTTTAATACTTCCATCTTTCAATGTGTGTATATCCACCACGTGCCGATCTGAATAAAATACTGTTTGACATTAATTTCCATTTTGTTACTTTCAAACCCCTTAAGGCAGGATGTGGCGTATCAGATGCGAACCAAGTGCAAGGAAGAGTGTGAGAGCCACTACATGAAGAACTTCCTCAACAACCCTCTTTTTTCCTCAACTCTGCACAGCTTGCGGCAGATGGAGGAAGCGCGCACTGCTGACAGTGCTGTTCCCTTCAAACGTCAGTTAATGCTCGGTTAATAAAACTATTTGCTATACATAAATCTATAGTCAGTCATGTTCCATTTAATTTGTAGTTGACATAATTACACAGTACGCAGTTTATATGATTTACAATGTAATTTACCCAGTGATTTATTTGCAGCCTCTGATGACCCGCCCAGGCCCACATTTGACTCTTTGTTATCCCGAGACATGGCTGGCTATATGCCTGCCAGAGCAGACTTCATGGAGGTGAGGGGAATAGTATACCCAAAAAATTATTTAGACATTGGCATGAACAATATTATGTGCAAAGTAAAAGAGGGCTTTTTAGACCTGCAAAAGTGAATTGGGATATGCCCGTCACGTATTGTAACCTTTTAGCACCTGACTCATATTGCTGTCTCCTAGTGAGTGATTTGTCTGCCCCTGTTCTTTGTTTTTCCTCTCTAGGAGTTTGACAACTATGCTGAATGGGACTTGAAAGATATTGACTTTGTTGATGATGACTCAGACATCCTACATGGTGGGGTGAAATACACATTCCTAGATAAAAAAGAAAGATTGAGATATAATATTATAGTGAAGCTGCTAATGTCTTCAAAATGTTTTACGCTGTGTGTGTATATAGATTTTAATGAAATATAATTTTCTTTCCAGCCCTCAAGATTGCCGTCGTTGATATATATCATTCGAGGTTGAAAGAGAGACAACGAAGAAAAAAGTGAGTTGTATTTCTTCTTTCTTATTTTGTTTTTGTAGAATTTGTAACTGTTTTTATCCACCACTAGATGGCAATGCATGTCTTGAATGTCCTTAATCTGCAAAAAATATTGAATTATCCTTGATTTGATGGGAATTTAAAATGTCTGTCATATTATCTAAAACTATTGACAACTCTTATTACGGTAATAATTTATAGAGCTTTCAACGAGTACAATGTTTTGATACACAAAAACCTACTACCCATATTGAGGCATTTTGTCACACCTGTCATTGCTATGAGGCTGCTTTGTGAAATAAACTTTGACTTTCCTACAATTTACTCCTTGGAACCCTGTCTAACTATTCTGTGTAAATTCTATTATTGTAAATGCTCAGAACATTCCTTGTGTAATGTATCTGTCAGTAAATTTAAATTAATTAGTTCTTGCTGGCTTGGCACTTCAGAATGGCATGCGAGGGCGTGTATGGTATTTTTGGCCAGTCACCTGGCCAGCACTCTTGGTTAGTGTTAGTGTTGTTAGTGTTAGTGCCAGTTGTGCATCAAAATGTACCCTAGCTGGTGCCATGGACATACACCAAGTGCCACAGGGCACAGGCTTCAGAGAGGCACAGCAAACAGTTCCCGTTACACAGACCACCAGCAAAACTTTACAACTGTAGACTCACTGTTCTATTTCTCAACCGTTTTGTCTAACTGTCGCTCAGTTGCTCATAGACGCATGGATCATTGTCCCATTCAAGAAAGCTAAACTGTACACATGTTTTCATTATTGCTTCAAAGTTGACTCTAAAAACACTTACATGTAACCTATGTTTAGTAAACAAATCTGATTAAAATGTCCTATTGTGTAAATATATTATTGTTATGAGAGCAAAGTAGTAAAAAGTTTGCCTCATAAAATAATTTATCTCTTTAATTCCTTGTTGTTTTTTTTCAGGATCATCAGGGACCATGGACTGATTAACCTGCGCAAGTTCCAGAGTGAGTGCCTTTATTATGGAAATGGGCTTGGCGTTTACCACTGGGAGAGGCATGTTGAAACCAAATGCCAGATTGAATATGCATCTTTTGTTTCTATAGCTGCCAGCAAACAACTCACTTGCAATGGTCGTCAACGGTAACCTGTGCGACCTGCAGGGAACTAAAGTGTTGGGTCTGACAGCGGGGTTTATATTTACGACGAAAGCTTCCAACAGCCCAGTGGACTGGTGCGCTGGCGAGTGCTTGTGCATAATTGCTCCGCCACGAATAGATCCCTATGAAATGAACACTGGCTGTCTAATGAAAGAATAGATTAATAGCTTTATGAGGTTTTATTGATCCACTCCTCATGGTTTGGGTTTCATCATGGCCGCTAATGTAATCCTTTCCATGCCTTGGTTTTATTCATTGGTGGTTGGCAGGTAAGACTTCATGAATACGTCTGTCCAATCAACCTCCCTTTCCCCCGATGACTGCCTGGCCCAGTGTTGTCTCCAGGTGTGGCCCTGTAAAATTGGTTGTGGTTCTGAGTTTGAAGAGGAGAGACCCTTATGTTTTATTTATTCATCCTCCCCACCTTTCCTCTCCTCCCCCCGTTCCTCTCTCCCCTTATCTCTACAGTCTTTCAAGACAAAAGAGAACCCAGAGTATCTGTTGAGCTGCAGCCTGGTTGTCATGGAGACTGTCGGAAAGTGTGCACGTGTGTGTGTGTGTCACTTGATTATGGAAGCCATGTCCATGCCTGGGTGGCTCACAGTGTTGGCCGTTGCTGAATGCAGTTTGACCAACGGGCTCGATGGCTTCCTTCACGGCTGCAGTCCTAGGCCATCCGTCGTGACCCGCACCCCCAAATGCCCTCTGTCTATTGGTTCAGCAAGAGTTTGACCTCACCAATACGTGTGTTCTGGTGCCAATCCTGCCGCATCGACTTGCTGTATCGACGGGTTTAGTTGTGTACTGCTGGGCAATATTAATCTTAGCTGCTTGCAGGAACAAATGCAAGGTCTAATGAGCCATCTAATTATTGATTTGGAATGCCAGCCTTCATTCGCCGTGTGTCCAGGATGTTGCACGTGTTCCGTTTTTTGGTTGTACTGAGTCATCGTGTCGACATCCTAGCTGCTAATTAGTGTTTGGATGCAGGAGGCAATTGAGGGAATCTGGCTGAAACACAAACCCTCTCCACTCACACCCCCATGACAGCTTTCCTTTTGGCTTTGACACTTGCTTGTTACTCAGCAACCACAGCCACACTTTGAGGCAAGCGCAGCACAAGCCCTTCAGTGGTGTGTGCGCACGTGTATGCACGTGTGCAAAGGCGGGAGAGTGAGTTAAGTGCTGGTGAAATGTCCTCCGGGAGAGATTTTACACTGTTACCAGCCTCAGCAGGTTGCCTCTGTGATGCGCTGGGATCGGGGAATGTGTGCTTTTCGAAAATTGGTTGTTTTTCCGAGATCTTCAAAAGGCTCCTGTGTACATACTGTGTGAGCAGAATCATTTTGATCCACCTCGGATCACAAATTAAACATCCGTTATCTTGCTCTCATAAGTTTCAGAATAATTGTGTGTGTGTGTGTGTGTGTGTATGTGTGTGTTTATGTAGTACTGGAGCGACGCTACCCAAAGGAGGTGCAGGATCTGCACGACTCGATGAGGCGCTTTGCCAGAGTGGTGGGCCCTATTGAGCATGACAAGTTCATTGAAAGCCATGCATGTAAGTATTGCCTATCCTCCCCTCTATAGAAACACATTTGTCTGTCTGTGGTCCACCCAGACAAAACTCTGAGCACACTTAAGACAGGTGTGTGGGTGTGTGGGTTGTGGGTGTGGGTGTGTGGGGGGGGGGGGGGGGGGGGGGGGTGA
>JAVQIZ010117843.1:0-16717 GCA_036023535.2 Galaxias brevipinnis
CCCCCCCCCCCCCCACTTCACCTCACCACCACTGTTACTGGGTAGACGGCCGTGGGTGAGGTGAGAGTGCCACTTGGGATTCAACGGATTTGAATGTTTCTGTGATGTATTTACCCCCCCCTCTCTCTCTTCCTGCATCCATGCTGCCTCAGTGTATTTGCCAGCAACTACATGTGAACTGAATGTTTATGTGTGTGTGCATGTCAGCTAAAGCTTGTGTTAAATTGTTGCGGGACTTCTGTGAAATGCCAAAGGGGGAGAATTCACAGGAGTCGTTTGCGTCACAGGGATTTATCTTATTGCACTCCTCCTCGCACTTCACCACCTTCCCCCTACACCGACTGTGTAAATAACCAGCCATGTTCCAAACGGTCTTACTGTTTAACCGACCTGTGTGTGGGAGGTCTGTTCATAACCTCTGTTCTGCTGTGTTATCTAATCTTAACGCATACCATTTGTCCTCCTCCTCCTCTCCCTGCTGCTCTCCGTTCTCCCCTCCTGCTCTTCTATTACAGGCCTGAACAGTTTCATCATCATCATCATCTGCTCCCTCTCTCTCTCCCTCTCTCTCTCTCCCCCCCCCCCTCTCTCCCTCCCCCCCTCAATTTCTCTCTCTCTCCCCCCCCCAACATTCCCTGTGCCTTGATTTTGTATACTCCATCTAATATGTGCTTTGCATTTATCTGTTATCAACCTAACTTGCTGCATGTGATCTCATGCTATTTTTGTCTTCTTTCTCTTTCTCCCTCTGCCCTCTCCCTATGTCACTCAAGTCACTGCTTGTACCAGGCAAAAGTCCCAGTAGATATGGACGTCGTGGCAGTGCCATAGGGATAGGATCAATAGAAGAGGTTCATATCCAATTCTAACTCCTATTCCTTCTTGATGCTCTACGTATAGCCCTTGTTTTCCCGTGCATGACTCCACTGCCATGTGTTTGGTGTGGCTTGGAATCCAGTACACATATACATATAGCCATTTCATATAGCAGTACTTTCCTCTATATCTGTACTGACAAGTTTGTTTATAATGTAAAGTTATATGTATTACTACAATTTCAGTGCCACGCAGTTTACATTCAGGTTGGGAAGGAAGGGTGCAAAAATATATTCTATAGCGTTTCTTAACGAAAATCGTTCAATGATTTCAATGTAATGACTAGCAAACATAAAGTATGATCCCATTCTATTACTGCACTTTGATCATTACACAATCTTGTCATTTTGACAAGAAGAAAAAAAAAAGATCGATCAGAACCAGTGTAAAAGTACATATTAGCAGAGTCAAATAGATACTAATGATACTCTCATAGCCCACTCATGTCTCATCTTTGCTCTTCTCCCCGTTCCGCTTGCCTGTTTTGATTGCATTTTGTGTGCTTACAACTAAGGCACTTCGTTTCACACCTAATTGGTGTTTGCTAATAAATCTAATTTGTGTGTGCTAATTCTTAACACACAAACAAGAATATTAATGAGTTCTGGCTGATTATGAGAAAAAAGAAGAAAAAAAATCTCCCGCAGCTCTTTGAAGCTACATTAGATAAAAGCTTATTTTTCAAGACCTTATTTTTAAGGGCTTACAAAGGGGGATTGAGGGTACAAAGCGCTTGCCCAGAAAGCACATTTTAGTGGTAAGCCCTGGAGCTGTAGAATCCATCTTTCATCTACCCGCTCTGCACCACTCCAGCATCCTTGCTAGCTGGTTGACTGGCACTCGAGCTAAGTCGCTAAGAGCATATTTTACTGAGAGAGGGAGAGGGAGATTCCATGCCCCATAGATTCTGTTGTTCGATCACCCCTGCAACTAGTAATTGGGACAACTCCAACTAGTTACAGGGACAACTCCAGGGCAGTATACTGTCACTCGCTATCCAGATGATAATAATTCAGTCTAAATATAAGAAGGAAAAAAAATATATATATAGATGGTGTGTCATATTGTAAAATAAATAAGCAATGATTTAGTTCTGAGTGGCATTAAACAGATTTAGAAAACCTTACCGACTCTCCTCAAACTGATAAAGATCAAGCATGTAAGCAAACAGCAGAACCTTTAGGAAATATAAAAACAAACACCACATTTTGTCAGTCCTTGTGTTTCTCTAGAGAGAGGCAATATGCTGATCGCTGACCTATTCTCTCTCTCCCGACTGACAGTCCTTGATCATTCCTGGGAAAAGCCCCACGAGGAAGAAATCCGGGCCTTTCAGCTCCCGACGCAGCAGTGCCATCGGCATAGAGAACATCCAGGAAGTACAGGAGAAAAGGTGAGGATCAATGTCGATAGCGTGTCGGCCAGGACACTCACACGTGTGTCCATGCATTGTCTCCTCGCAAAACGTGTTTGACTGTAAGCAGGGCGTCTTTCCTTTCTATGACGTCTGCATGACTGCGTACACGTGACTACGCTGATATTTCCATATGCTTTCCTGTTAGTTACAGCAGCATAGACTGCTCCCCGGTTACACAGAAGACACCCGACAGTGGCCACGCCTCCCAGGACCCCAAGTCAGAAGACTCCTCCAATCAGAGCTCACCTGAGGGGCTCACCACTAAGAACATGTGAGTGAAGAGCAGACATAAAAACATGCTGTCATTTCTGCCGGGTGGCGTACTTTGGTGACGACACTGTCCGCGATCAGACCACACTGCTTATTTTCAGAGAGGTTGTTCAATTATGTACAAGAAGAGATTTTAATGGGCTTATGTATTAGTAATGCCCAGTGAAGCTCATTTTCAAGGTTTTCAAGACAACCTTGCAGATTAATATTTATAAGTGTGTGTATTATTTAGTTCTGGTTGAAGGCAGCTGAATGTGTGATTGTGAGGAAGGTCGATTATTGACCCATTGTTGTAGCTCTTGTCTCGGTGGCAGGGCCCCGTCCATCCCCGAGGGTCACGACCTTTCCCGCTCCTCCTCCAATGCCAGCAGCTTCGCCAGCGTGGTGGAGGAGACCGAGGCCACCGAGGACTACGACACTGGAATGGTGTGTGTGTGTGTGTGGATGTGGGTGTATGTGTGTGTCCATGCATATGTGTATCATGTGTGTCATATGGTAAAATAAAGCATTGGTTTATTCATTGTATTTTGTAGGTTTCTGTATTCTGTATTTTTGTATCATCTTAGCATCTGTGTCTTTGTGTGTGTGTGTGTATGTGTGTGTGTGTGTGTGTTATACACCCAGGAGAGCCTGTCTTCAGCGGGAACGCCTCACAAGCGGGACTCATTCACCTACAGCACCTGGTTGGAGGACAGCATGAGCAGCACCAGCACCACCAGCCGAGGAAACTCCCCTGGTGAGAGAGAGAGTGAAAGAGAGAGAGGGAGAGAGAGAGGAGGGGGAAGAGAGAGAGAAGGAGGGAGAGGTGGGGAGGGAGAGAGAGGGAGAGAGAGAGGGACGGAGAGGGAGATTCCATGCCCAATAGATTCTGTTGTTCGATCACCCCAGCAACTAGTTAATGACTCCACAGCTGATTGTGTGTGTTCTACCATGCAGGGTCTGGGAAGGATGGGAAGGGAACAGATGTCCGCATTAAACTAGAGCGGCCACAGGACCATCATTCCTCGTCCGTAAGTCACCTCCATCTTTATTCGTGTAAATTTAAAGGCACTCAGGACGCTCTTATTCTCGCTCATGTTGCACAAATGTATTTCTCCAACTCTTATGTAGGAGTGTTGGCGAATTGATCTGTGTCAGTGTTGTGTAGTTTACTCCTGTGATTGCAAAATGCCTTTCTGCCGTATGTATTAGCAGTGCTAAAGTATCCACTGTTAGACACACTTCTCTTCCTGTGTTTGTTTGCCTGTTTGTTTGTTTCTGTTTGACGCTTGTTTCTTTCTGTGCTGTTGTTCTGTGTATTTGTTCCCTGGCTCTCTATGCATTTGTATGCAGAACTGTTAGCCCCTCCCGCCTACATGTTTCCTGGATATCAGCCTACAGGTCAGTCCCCTTCTTTACACCACTAGAGCACTACTTTTCTAATCCACTCCACAGATTCCCCTCTAGTCTCACCACGTTTTCCATCCATCCCATTATCAATATACCTGATTATTTACCCTCTGGATTAGTTAGCTTGAGTTAGATATGCTGGTGGTAGTGGGGTAGATCGAATATGTGAGGCTACAGGGCAAAACACCTGGTTAAAAAACAAGGCTCAATAGAGGACACTATCTCTGTATTTCTTTTATTGGCTGTTCTTCTCTCCTTCTCTATTTTGTGAGTTGTTTAGATGGTATTATATGAGCTGCTTGGATGGTTTACAAATGTTATGTACATAACGAATGCCAGAGCACATTCTTCGTAACTGAACATTCACATAAATGTTTTGGGACACTTGATCTCAGAGACTAAAATGTATCTAAGAGGACAAAATCAAGTAAGACCTCTGCACTTTGATATAAGGATATTTTTTGTTTTGCCATGCCATTTGGTAGCACATGTAGGAGTCTTACCGTGTGTCTCCTGTCCCTATAGCATTCCCATAAGTCACAAACCTTACAGACAATGAGACGAGTGCCGGCATTTGGCCTGACCCAAGATGAGGAGGAGGAGAAGGAGGTGGAGCCGGGCCAGTCTGCTGGTCAGTGAGGCCGGACTGTCCCTTACTCTGAAGCCTCAGCAGCATGCAGGAAGTGGGAGTGTCCACAGGAAGTGTGACTGAAGTGTTAAGCGGTGTTGTTTCTTTCTGCCCACTCCCCTGGTCACACATGTGTTGCCTTCCTTTTCTGTCATATCTGTGTTTCAAAAGCACATTTCTGTCTACAGATTTACTGATACTTTCGGTTCAAGAGTCAAGTTACTTTTTAGGTTCAGTTTTGGTCAGGCCAAATGTGCAGATCCTACAGACAAAGAAGTCAGTGCACTAAACTCTGATCAGAGATTATGAGAAGGATTTATGTTCCCATCTGGATGCAAAGAGGGGGTTGGAACATCTGCTCCCCCCCAAAAAAGGGTTTTGGCTTAATTCAAATGAGTAATGTAAAACAATACCAAATATTAAACATGGACGAGATGGGATTTTACTGAGATGTACTGTACATTTGTCATGTTTATGTTGAATGCTCTTAGATGTAGTAGAGATTTTACTTTCAGGGTAAAGTGATTGTAATTATGTCTATTAGCAAACGAGTCATCCAATTGCTGTATAGATTTACTGTATAACCACCGAATAGTCAGAGCCAGTTGCTCTTACAGCCAAATCTTCACAACATTCAATGGATGTAAAACCTCATAGTGTATATTACAGTGATGACATGTAAACGTACAGTATCATGAATGAATTGACATAGCCTTAAAACTTGAACATGCAATTTATTTTAACCTTTGTATATGTTATAACCCTTACTTGGACTGTACTTACTAACATGGCCAGCAACGTAAAACATTATGTAGGGATTTCAGTTTCAGACTGAGATGGAACATTGTATTTATATTTCCGACTTAATTTGCACGCGTCAATTCTTATAGATAAGGTACCATTATTCATCAATAGTTCTATACAGATAAAACTCTGCACTTTTAAACCATGTTTTTTTATGATGTAAATGCAACTATAGGCACTTTCTTGTGATCTATATTTTGTGTGTGACAACCAGTAATGTGTCTACGGTTTGTATCACACAATGACTGGTGTAAAAAAGCTGTGCCCGTTTAGTCCATTCTTTGAATGGCCAGCCTGTGCCATCCAGTGTACACTCTCGTGTTCTCGTTGTTCATATGGTCGCTTCTATTTGTGTTTTTATTTATTGTTTTGGTTTTATGTTATACTGGCAGGGATTACTGTATATACTGTAGCTGTTTCAGCTTGACATTACTGAGCACACAGTGACTGGGTTTAAGACCACGCTGCAAGAATTTTGTTATTATTGGAGTGTCACTTAGCCTAAAAATATATATATATATATATATTTCCATAAAGTTCAATTTAATTTCAACTGAATTGGATTCGCTGGATATTAATTATGTAAATTGATTGGTACATTTTGAAGCTGTTGATTGGTCCTTTATTTAAATGAAAATATAATGTAATTAAATGGAATTATATTTCAGATGTACCTAATGGATTGAAATGGATTTGATCTGATGTTGAGATACAAAATTGTCAGATTTTGTGTTGTGTTTTCTCTCTGGTCACCTTAACTTTTAAGAAGATTTTGGAAGCAAATTTGAAAATAAAAATACAACAAAATTGGTTCTTATTGTCTTTTCAATATAGGGTTATTACACCACCATTTTACTCCATTTTCCAAGCAATTGCTTTTATTTACATAGAAGTACCATTAATAATATAGGTAGGTTAATTTAGATAAATGTTTAGTTAATGTAAAGCATATACCACAAATAAATGTTCAAATGCTTAAGTCAGGTTGGTTGGTATAATTTCCATCATTAGTCGAATAGAACATTCACTTAGAAGCATAGAAAACGTATTTAACAATTAGAATTTTTCCTTCACGTTTTCTATATGATTTTACGGCTTAACACAAATGTGTCGAATATGTAAGTTTACACGGAGTTGTAGTGCCATCCAGTGTAGGGTACATGATCTGAAACCGATATGAACGGGCAATTTGTAATATTTCGAGGTCTCTGATCTTTTGAAATGTAAATCTATCTGTTCTATTTTGTAGTTTTCTCTTGGCTGCCGGAACAGACCATTTAATTGGTGCATGGTAATTTCCACCTTTCATGATGTGACAGCGTACGATGTATTTTATCATCATCAAAGACAATAATCTTTTTTATTAGTATTATTTTTATAAAAATTTTTTGCAGTAGTCACAGCCATTTGAAATGTGCTGGAGGTCAGGAATTAGGCTTATTATAGATATTCAATGTCGGAACCTTAGACGCTCTGATGCTCAACAGGAAGTACAGAGGAAGTTGTCTCTGTGAGGTCGTCGTTCGTTGAAGTCACATTGAACAGGTTTCTACCGGTCTCACTTACGTTTGGTGAGTTATTTCAAATGATTATATAGTTTTAAATACGTTTAGAATTTGGCGTGATACATGTGTTTTGGCGATTTACGATGGAGGTAAAACTACACGAACGTTTCTTATAAGGTAAAACTGTTAAGTTAGCTTTAGCTTGCTTGTCATAACGCTTTTAGCAAGCTAGCTAGCTAGCTAGCATAGCTAGCCAGCGTTCAAATGACATGTTTAGCGTGACGTAACCGTCATCAAGCTATCTAGTCAGATAGATCCAGGGGTAATGTGTAGGATTATAAAGTTTTCATTTTGGATTAATTGTAACCGTGACACAATATCTACTGACACAAAGATTACTAGTTCCAAATAAAGTCACATAAAGACCACATCTTCTAGAAGTGTTCTTCAGGATTCCGTTTTTTTTCATCTAATCTGTCGTTTTGACAGGACGACCAAATGATCAAATCCCAATGACTTCATTCGCGTAAATAAAGTGGACAACAATGTTCGTCTCAAGAGTCGTCCCTCGCCTTAGTCTACTTCGCAGAGTTTCTGGTAATTTGTTTTTTTTATTGAATATGTTCAGCATTTTGTTTACATTAATTAAATAATGTAGCTCTGTATTGACGTATGCTATTTTCTGTGTCTTTTCCTGTAGGTAAACTACAAAATCCAGGGCACGTACTGAGTGGATTAGTGAAGCCTCCCCTTCTGGCTTTCTCCTCTTCTCTCAATACGAAACTAAGAAGTTACTCTACAGCAGCGGACAACACACCACCCCCTCGATGGGTCCAACTCGAACCAGAACTGGAAGAGGCCCTTGTGCCTCGTAAAATGTCAATGAGCCCCTTGGAGAGTTGGCTCTCGCTGCGCTACTCCCTCCCATCACATTCGGAAGTCCCTCTACCCCGGGAGGACGTCGACCTTCTGGAGGAGAAGTTACTTCCGCCTCTTACTGTCCCTGTGATGGAGGAGGGCGAGGGCTCAACGACGCCACTTAACTGTAAGAACGTTTTGGAGATTCGGCGGCGGAAGATGAACCGACACAAATACAAGAAGCTGCTGAAACGCACCAAGTTCCTGAGGAGGAGAGTGATGGACGGCCGGAGGAAGCGGAAGCAGGTCAGTGCATATTCTTTAGCTGGTAAAGCAGAGGAATGAAATGGACAAATATACTGTTATGATGTTCAAACAATTGTAAGACTGACTCACTTGGTAGATAGAATCTTATTCTGCTTAAGTCAATCTATTAGGTTCCTCTTTTTTAATCATTATTACTCAGAACCCTCGTGCTTTATTTCAAGGCTAAAATTATGTGTCTTATCAGCAGCACACGAACAACAAGGCCAGATTTAATACGTTTGAAGTTGTTTTTTTTAAAAGGCAAATAGACAATACTATAAAAAATACAAGCTTATTGAAGCCATGCAACTTTCAATGTAACTGTTCACCTAATGATACAATAAGACTCGCTGTGTCTGTCTACAGAAGAGCTTTGAGAAGGACCTGAAAAGGATTTGGACCCGAGCTGGCCTAAAGGAAGCCCCGGAAGGATGGGCCGCCCCCAAGATATTCATCAAACAGTATGGCAACAAAAGGGACTGAGGAGAATCAATAGAGCCCTGACTGAGCCACACATTACCATGAACTGATTTACCACTCACCATTGGCCCCCTTCAGCCACCTGTCCTCTGCTACTTGAACCAGGTCACACGATTCCATACTAATTTCAACTTGAACTCTTGTCTGCGTTATCAGGTGTAAAAAATTAAATAAAAATGTATTTAACAGTTTTCACTGTCATTTATTTTCCTTTTATATTTAGTAGATAAGCACATTAATCACTTTTGTTGTTATTTGCTGTATATTTTAATGTTCTTTCCTGTCACTGCCACTAGTCTGACTATAGGTGGTAGTATTACACAGTTTTGAACTCATCTGTTCATAGGTCAACTATTTAACATGATTGATTTTTAAATCAAAGTTAAGCAATTACTCAGAAAAGGTTTATCATAAGCTATTAGGAAAAGCTATGTAAAAAACAATGTATAAGACTGAATAATTAAAGACACTGATAATGTTCTGCTTCCAAATATGTTCATATTGGGTCAGTAATGACAAGTACTGATAAACTGTTCTTCGGGCAGTATATATTCTAACAGGTTCAAAATAAGAGTAATATTTATGAGACACTATTTCATTAGTGAGTTAACCGTTTGTGCCGTACCAGTGTAGGATTTCACAGGCAGACTGTGGGAGGGGCCTCCGGCCAGACGCTAGAGACTCCTGAAGCCAAACGTTTTTGTGGTTAGATGAACTCTCTTAAGGTGTATGAATCCTGTATGCATTGATGCTTGTAGCAAACACGCTTCAATACATCATCTGAGAGCGAGAACACCGAAAAAGATGCAGGGAGACATGGCTCTGCTGCTTCAAAGTAAGTCCCTCTTTTGTCTTGGTCCAAAAGTAGTGTAGTTTTTTGTGGGGGGTTTCGATACCATAATTTGATCCAGATTTTCCGTCTCTTCAAACAGTAATAAACACATTCCTCAGTTAGCTACAGTAAGACATTTTGTTTTGAACATTGTTTGCTTTGTTTTATAATAACAATAATATTGCATTTACTGTAGGCCTAAATAGTGGTTTTCTTAACACAAAGCACTTTCAGTAGTGCAACACTTCTAGAATTTCTATGTATTTAAATTACCTCCTGAATAGGTTTCCCATCACGAAATAGTTTGAATTTCCATGAGTATATTGTTTTATTTTATTTATATGTATTAGTTTGAATCCTAACCCTTTTTTAGCTGGATTGTTAAAAAAAAAATACCACAGAGGCCACAGATAGTGTTAAGCCAAGTATACTTAACAATAATGGTGTTACATGATGGTGAAACAAAGATTCTGACTAAGGAAATATCGGTTGCTCTCTCTCTTGCTTCAGGTTTAACCACTTTAAAAAGTGTGTGTGAGCATCTTTTCTCTTGGTTCGTCCCTGTGGTATGTTTGTGAGCTTTTTTTTATGGGCTTCACCTCAAGGTGTTCTGAGTTAAATGCGCTGAGACGAGCCGAGTCAGCACAATCCCTCCAGCTAGTCATATGTGTCAGTAATGACTGATTCACAATGAGTGGGCTGCTTAGGGGAATTATTACCATAACCATGTGTTAGTGCTGTTGATTAGGTAGCCTAGCAAGACTGATTCTCATGGTTTGTTAAATCAAAAATAATAATGAAGTGTAGCTGAATTATTTTAAGAATCAGTTACGATGAGTAAGTACAGCTGTATGATGTTAAGAATCAGTTCATCGATTCATCAGATTGGCTATTTAAGTTGAACTGCTAGTAGTGTTTGCTGTAAACCAAATATATGAATACATTAAAAACCCAAATATTGTGTTTCAGTGTCATACTAGAAGAGAGTGACACATCCAGGCCTGCCAGGCTAACACACTGCAGCACCCCAGGCCTTAGGGCACACTTATCAGGGCACTTCCTGTTGACATGAGACGGCTGGAAAATCCCAACCCAATAAGTGCAAGCCAAAGTGTATGTCCATGGGTGCAGATTCAGCCACAGGGCTGTCAATACAGACTTCCCATACAGGATGTACCTTCTTAAGTAAAGAGTCTCTTTTGAAAGTCTTCCTTGTCCATTCAGCTGGATTTGCAGCTTGCTATGACTATTCTGAATCTGTGATGGGACAAGAGTAAATATCACACAAATGTTACCTTGCTGAATCAGAGTATTGGTCACATTTCGTGCCATGGATGCATTTTTATGTGTGGGCTTCAACGTTAACATATTGGGTTCACCTGAATGAGTCTTCACTTGTGTGGCATATCCATTTAGTTCAATTCCTACACGTAACTCTAGGGAGTCAGAAGACAATAGGCCCAGATCTTGGCGACTCATTTGGAAAATGCCAGTCATTATGCCCACTGATTTTAGTAAAGCAGGTTGTTAAGTCTTAAGTGATAATGCCGCCTCCTCCTGAGTCAGCTACTGCGGCTGTAGAAATGACTGTGGTGAAAATTACAGGCTCTGAATCACTTTGTTTTCACTGTCTGCAGTATAGTTTAAACCCCTCAATCCAGCTCCTGCCACCGTTTTTTCCATCAACTACGATGCCAGGATGGGGTGTGTGTGGCACGGCTCAGATTAAGCATATTTATCATCGAGTGGATGGAATCGGATATTAATATTACTGTTTTTGTTTCTTCATTTATCAAGAAAGAAAGATATTATCTGGTGAATAAGTAGTGAAAGCAGGGAGTGATCTATTCGATATATTTGGATGTTAATCCCATATCTGTAAGGAGAGGGGCCCTTACCCTGGGTCATATTCAATCTCTACCCCAATGTGGTGAATCTGCTGTCTGTAGCCAGAGCACTCATGTTGACAAAATAATGACTAAAACACATGGGCTGGAACCGCCCCTAAAAACCTTCTTATTGTCCTCGTAAAACAGCCCAGGGCCTGCTTTGTGAGTTATTAGAAGCTAACATCAATGAGCTGGTTCTCTGTACGTTTTAAGGTTTTGATAATCTTGCAAAAGCAATGCCATGTCTTATCTAGCAATGATTCACAAATACAGTGAACACAGTGTACACAGTTTGTATTTGTCATGTGTCCTTGGGTTTTAAGAAAGGCGCTCTTAAATTAAAATGATTATTATTATTTTAGTAGTATGTCAGCGATAAGGCAGTAGCCATGGATGTGGGTGAGGGCAGGGGTCACTGTTATAGTGACTGTGGTCTGGCTGTGCTTTTCTGCAGACGACCTAGCCTTGACACAGGCTAGCAAGAGTAAGGATGAATAGAGGCTCTGTTTGTTCATAGGCTGCACTTTTCTCTGCCAGTCTTTAGGTAAACAGAAGGCAGCGTCGGCAATGGCAGTTATACTGAATTCTAGGGAATAGCAAAACGTGCTGCAGACTGAAGATTATTCATTCCCAAGAGTGGGAATACTACTGCAAAGAACAACATGGCATTTCTTGTTCAGCTGGCTAATTTTTAAAACCATTATATAACTTTTCAACTAAAACATAAATCTAAGGTAGGCCCTCTGCTTTTCCCAGTCTGTGGTCGTTGCCTTGGTCTTCTTTCTGTTTTCTCCTCTTCTTTGTTTTCATTACATGTTTTATTTTGGAAAGGGTCTGCTCTGAGTCCACACAATCTCTTGTCTCCTTGAATGTAACTATAGTCCAACAAATGTTTTGAAATGTGTTTTATGATTGAGAGTTATATTGTAAATATACACTTTAGTAGGGTTTGATCCAGCATTCAGTGGGTTTGCAGTGTGTAGAGTATCAAGTAACTTAACAACACATTCATTTCTGTGTTTCAGTCATTGCTGTCTTCTTCCTGCCAAGAGGTGGGACAAACAAAATCCTCTTACATCCGTCTGGGTTCTCTGTATATTATAGTCACTTTTAGTTGGCCTGCTTAACTTTAAAACATTTTTAATATACATGTATTTTTCAAACCCTTGTCAGCAACGAATAATTAAAACAATAACAATAATAATTGCAATCCATTTTATTTGTGTGTGTGTGTGTGTGTGTGTGTGTGTGTGTGTGTGCGTGTGTGTGTGTGTGTGTGAGTTTATGTCCATTTTATATTTGTACGTGTTTATTTCCAACCCCTGTCAGCATGGGCCCAGAGTGGCTCCATCCCCAGGTTAGGAGTGGTGGTAGAGGCCAAGAACCTGACCCTGCCGGCGGGCACCCAGGCCGTCCTTCCCTGCCACAACCCCCGCATGATCTGGACCCACGACCGCCTCAAGGACCGCCAGCGCGTGGTCCACTGGGATCTGGTGCGCAGCAGCCCCGAATACTCCGTGGAGCGTATCCTTGACAACTCCCCCGGGACCAGCCAGAGGGTCTACAACGGCTTCAACAAGGGGCGCGTCTCCATCCCCCAATCTGCCTTCACTGACGGAAACTTCTCCCTCATTATCAACAGTAAGACCGTCCTCCAGCTGTGTTGTTTGTGTACCGTCTGTGTGTGACTGTTTCGTTTTCTTTTGAGACTTTTATCAACCTGATCATGTTTCTGAGGTGTCTTGGTTGAAACGTCTTCCCTCAGATGTGGCCATGTCCGATCGAGGCATTTACTCCTGTAACCTCCATCACCATTACTGCCAGATCCAGCAGTCCATCCAGATCCAACTTGACGTCACCAAGTTAGGTGAGGCCTACTCTCCACCACTATCCCCAGCTATGACATGTTTATTATAATGTAGTTGAAGGGGGATTTCAAATAGCTAACAATTTGTCTTATTGGACATGTTAACTGTTAGTAAAGAGGAGTTGAAGACGAATATGTTTAATCGATTTAATCATTTTTTATATGATGCTAGTCTATACAAATTGAAAATGAATAATTCATTCTATGTTCTTTTTCTAATTCCATACTATTTATTCTGTCCACTCCAAACCCAGACCGTAAAGTGAAGCGTATCTTGGACGGGGAGATGCACGTGTTCGTGGTGCTGCTGAACAGCTCGGTGATGCTGCCCTGCGTGAACCGGCGCCCCCTGTGGCGGGAGGGCCTCCAGGAGGACCAGCAGCAGGTGGCCCACTGGGACTTCCAGTCCCCGGGCGTGCGACCCGATGGCGCTGACCGCCTGGTGGACCTTTACGCCTCTGGGGAGCGCCGGCAGTATGGCCCACTGTTCCCCCAGAACAAGATGAGCGTGGCAGAGGACGCCTTCTCTGTGGGAGACTTCTCCCTGACTATCGCTGACCTGCAGCCTGTGGACAGGGGTCTGTACTCCTGCCATCTGCACCACCACTACTGTGGGCGCCACGAGAGGCGCATCTTCAGACTGATAGTGGGGCCGCCTCTGCCCCCTGCTATTACGGACGCGCCACGCACCCCGCCCTATGAGCCCGGTAAGAATCATTTTTACCATTACATTTATACAGACTGAGACGCTGCTCTGTTATTTTGTTCATATCTGACCAGTAAGGACAGTGTTACAGGGTTGTTCATTTCACTCCTATTTAGAGTGAGTTTTGGTCAGTTAAATCCGGGCCTGTTCCTGTTCCCATTTTTCCTTTCAGTACTTTATTTTTTCTCTCCGCCCTAAGTTCAGGAATGAGGGTGGAGGAGATAAAGTAGGAATTCAGTAAAGGATGGCTGAGCAGGAGCCAGAAAGCTATAAAGAAAGAAAGACGGAGAAAGCAAAAAGAAAAAAACAAAGTCATAAAAAGTACAGTATAAAGCGCTTTTCAGAGTGCGAGCAAAGAAAACGATTTGTTTTTTTGGCTTTTGGAGTCTTGGCTTTTTGGTGCGGCGGCTTTATAATGGTATCCCTAAACCACCTCTAACTGGTCAGAACGGAAGTGTTCTCATTTTCTTTGGAGACGTCTTTCGTTTTCCCCTCTTGAGCAATGACTTCACAGTTTGCTGGCAACGTCATGCTACACACAGACAGGGGCAGTAGAGCAAAGTTCTGCCACGGCATCGATTTTTTCCCCGATCCTTCTCTTATTCTCGTTTGCCAAATTCACACAGCAAATGTCTATTATTTTGTTGGACAACATTCGTTTGGATTTGTATAGTCTCTCTGATAGTAGTCGAACCCTGTGTCAATTGGTGCCTTTGCTTCTGTCTCTGGCGTGTTTATAAGCAGTCCGAAGGAAGTGTTTGACATCTGTTCAGCATCTGGGCCAGCTGTGACATGAAAGAAAACGGCCTCAGAAAGAAAAAGGAGGTCATGTTAGATTTAGCTCTTTCTCCTCTTGCTCTTAAATCAAACTTGGCCCACTTACTAAACAAGCTTTTGTTAAGTTCTGTACACACTTCAGAAATTTAAGTTGTGGATCGACACTGCCTCTAGGTCTTTAAGATTCTATCACTGGAAGTCATTCGCCTCTCCCCTTACTGCAGTTATTTAAATGTTTTTGTTAGATTAAGCGTAGTCCTGTCTGTAGTCAAGCAGACTACGGTGATTTCCCGCAATTACAGATGTCCTTAGAGCCTTTTACTGTAATGCGATAATTATTCCACGCCAAGATAAACTGAGAGCCTTTTCTTCTTATAAGGAGGGACCCTGAGCGCCAGAGAACACAACACAAAGCCCCTCACCCCCGTCCCTGTCCACTCGATAAAATGAAGATGCTTTCTGTCAGCTCATTGACTTGCAAATGAATCTCTGTCCCTCTTCGACATAAAACACACTCCGTGAAGACCCCGTGCTGCATATGTCAAACAGCGATTAACACATATGTTCGCGTTTGATCTGGCAAGGAAAATGGAAGGGGGCAAACAGCTGCAGACGTGACTGAACGCTGCAAGGCACCTTTAATTGTTCCCCTGAGATGGTGACCTTGAACGTGACATTGCAGTTTCATGCATTTTAAGTGCCTTCTGCACTGACAGGTGATAATGACTAACCCGGGTCCCCACTCAGGATGTGGTAGATTAAGACCACAATCTATTTCAATTTGCTCAGTGAGAATGGAGGGTGTTGCTGTAGCAGTGATTCAATCTAAAGCACGGGCCAACAGTGAAGGAGGAGGGCCGTTAGGGTACTCTGGTCAAATGAGATCCAATCCCCCCTCCGGGATCGTTACTGTCCTCTACGAAAAGGAATGCGGTTCCATGTCGTTACAAAGAGCCATGGCGCGATAGCGGTGTGTGTTTCAGCAGGCTGTACTGTCAGAGAGAGAAAAAGCTGAGGCAGCACTTACAGGTTTGGTTCTGACATGTCTCCACCCAGGTCTAAAATGTAGCTCCTTTCTTCAACAGGTGTGTGAGAGTCTGTGTGGAGAGGGGCGTGGATGGAAGGTTTTCCGCTGAAGTGACAGTAATTTCTCTTTAACAGACAGCTGTGAGGTGTCACCTCAATGTACGAAGATTAGGACATGCCTTTACCAGTGGAAAGACAACTAGAGTTGAACTACTGTAGAACTTCTACATATCACTGCGCTGAATATGGGCTATCTGTTCGTTTGCTATAATTCATTGCTGAGGCTATGATTAAGTGCTATGATTACTGATAAATTTAGACAAAGGCCACGAACAGCTTTGTTCCGCTGTTCGTTTAAACCTTTTTGCTGTGGTTGTTAGGAGATGTATTCCAGGATTTCTACAACTGTTAGTATGTGGTTTTTTTTGCTGTGTGTTTGCACCAGCCTCTCAGGTTAATAGAGAAAGCGACAGGGAGTTATGTGCAAAAAGAGAAGACTTCTGTGTTTACGAGAAGTCTATAGCTGGAAAACGAATTCAGACAGGCGGACCACATCATAACAGGACTTATTCCCGACCTCCCTTTGCTCCTCCCTCTCAGCGTTTCTAGTTCATCTGTATTTTCCATGTCGAGAAGAAAAAAGAATAGCAGCTGCATGACATCAGGTCTGGAAGTCGTACGAGCTGAGAAACATTTTGACATTTAACTCTTGCTCTTCCCTCTTTCCCCACTCACTCACTAGCCGAGCTCCTGAAAAGCAAGAAACATGGCACGAGCCGCCGCAAGGGAATAATTATATTTTGCTAAGAGTCGGGCAGAGAAGCAGTTTTGTTATTTCTGTTTCCTGGACCTGTCAAAAATGATTTAAAATATTATAAATCACCAACAAAATAAACTATTATCTCCTTTAAAATGTCTGTTTTGGATCAATATTTAAATATTTCTTTCCTTTTCACTGTGTATCAATAAGCTTATCACCTTTTTAATTGTTATCTCTGTGTGTGTGTGTGTGTGTGTGTGTGTGTGTGTGTGTGTCTGTCTCTCTGTCTGTCTGTCTGTCTGTCTGTCTGTCTGTCTGTCTGTCTGT
>JAVQIZ010117871.1:0-21695 GCA_036023535.2 Galaxias brevipinnis
ACACACACACACACACACACACACACACACACACACACACACACACACACACACACACACACACACACACACACACACACACACACACACACACGTTTCATAGAGATTGTGACACTCTAGTTATTAATACGGGCTGACAGACGGTCACACCTCGTCAGAGGAGTGTGCCGCTGTTTGAGGCGGTGTGACAGTCGGGTGTCGACATCACAGGCACACACCCTTAACGGTGGTCACGAGACGGCACCGCGGACAAATCGGGAGACAACAGGTGGGAAGTCAGGTTATTTCCCTTACCTGGCCCATGTTTATTCACAAAGCAGGATGAAAACCAAGGAAGTGGATTCCCAGGATACCTCAGAGTCACCTTGCCTTTCTACCTTCCCCTCCCCGTGTTATCTGCAAACCCCCCCCTGTTCCCCATCTCTAATCTAATGTGCAGCCCCGGGTCACCTGCAGGAGGGGCTCACCGTTGGGCTGTGCGGAGTGCAGCTCCTGCTGTGCAGAGAGGATGACGTTGGTCTTCTCCTGGAGGCTCTGCTCGTGACTCTGCTGCAGACGCTGGAGGAGCAGCCGCCGGGAGGCCTCCTCGCTGCGCAGGCGCGCCTGGAACTCGCACACCTTCTCCTGCAGGGTCTACACACACACACACACACACACGTGTTGAGGGTCTGGTGACAAGTCCGAGACAAAATGCCATTAACAAAATCCTAAATCTATGATTTACCCAATGCTAAAAGACTGCTAGATTTCCATGTTAGCTTTAGTCTAGGACACCTACCAAATACAATCTACTAGCCTATCAGACCAGGTCAGCACTATATGAAGTCAAGCAGAGAGAGACTAGCAGCAGGGAGGAGCTAAGTGGACGGTGAATAGGGGCTAGACAGCTACACGGTGAGGAAGAGAGCAAGATTATTACATAGGCTGACTTCCACGTGTAGGACCAGGTGACCTTCTTCTGTAGGAGAGAATAGAGAGCGGACCGAAAGGAAGAGAAAAGATCACAGAAAGGTTAGAGAATGGAGGGAGGGGAAAATGGGCGCCATTCAAGAGAAGGGACGGACGCTGGCGCAGAGAGAAAGACATTGTGAGATGAGCGCCGTACTGCTCAAAGGAAAGACAGCAGAACAAATGGACAGTGGATTCACAGTGGCACAGCTATACAAACCCTAACGACTGAAATGGCTTAACCAAACGGCCCTAACGTGTGTGATGACCCACTAGAACCCTGCGTGTCAAAACAAACCGCACGGTCATCTATAATCTGTGTGAGCCACATGGTGTCAGAGCGAGTGACAGTCAGTGAGTGTCATTCTGCCCTGTGCTGGTGTTAGCTCCTGGCTCAGCACTGGGGCTGTCACTGCAGCTCACTGTCCAGCTGTGAGGCACACTCTGGGCCTGGCTGATTAGACCAGACATGAAAGGCTACAAAGCACAGGGTGTGTGTGTGTGTGTGTGTGTGTGTGTGTGTCTACGTTCTTCTCACCTGTATGAGTAGTTGCTGGGTGTGAGGACTAGCTTCGGAGAGGTCGGGGGTCAGAGAAAGGCGTTGTGGGAAGGCAGCGGTGGGCAGAGACAGGTAGGAGCCGTCCTCCTCACCATCACTCATCAGGAAGTCCACTGAGCTGGCTACAGGGGCACAGGAGGGACATACAGAGTCAGACACGCTCCCCACCCTCAGCTCCAGCCCTGATGCGCTGTCGTTTCCCCGGGGTCTGCGTCCACCTGGGCTTCACTTTGCACCAGTCTCACAGTCCCACATTTCTGACTGGCCTTCGCCTCTCGCACAGATCACCATGGAAACCAGCACAGCCAGATAAGCAGCAGGTGACACATCGACTCTGCACAGGGGCACTGACGTACATAGGTCTGTGTGTGTGTGTGTGTGTGTGTGTGTGTGAGCTGTGAAGTGAAGCAAGCTTGTCAAATCTATGAGAGCCCCTTCAATCTTATCAAGCTGGGAACAATCAGTGCACTGTGCAGAGTAAGCTCTGGACTCCACTTAGTCTGGGAGTAATAAGTATTGAAAAGAATTATAACATATGATCCAATGCTATGCTCGCTTGCGAGAGGGACTTCACTGAAACCCAAACAAACCTAGACAAACATACCATTAGCCACCCCGCACGGCGAAAGTCACACAATCCAACTCAGAGAGACCAAGCAAAGGCGCCGTCGGAAAAATACACTAATCAAAAACAGGTTGCCCTGATCTTTCGTTGCTCCAAGAATGCAGAGATTTTCCCGATGACAAAGCATATCCCATAGCAACACCCGCACAAACCAAACGGGCTGCACACCCACCTCGTTAGGAGAGTCGCCTGTCAACAACGTGCTCCAGGTCTATCATTTCACCCTTTACGAGGCTAAACCACTCGTGTCTCTGCCTGGCAACACAGCCCCCTTCCTATTTAGGACGAGCCCCAAGTACAGGTCTGCCCCCCCACCCCACCCCACCATCATCACCTTGAGCAGGACCACAAGTACATGACTGCAGGGAATTACACACCCACTGTCACACACGCACAATAGGGCCAGTGTTGGCCAACCGACCCCCTGGACCGGGGCTGTAAGGAGATCAGCTTTAGAGCCCTGTACCTGCCAGGGACAATCCTAAAGAACACATAGCAAGGGGAAGAGAGAGAGAAAGAGAGAGGCACAGACAGATATAGAAACAGAGAGAGTGCAACAGACAGACAGACAGACAGAGACAGACAGACAGACAGAGAAACCGCAACACAGCGACACAGATCAAGACAGAAGCAGGGACAGCAAAGAGAGAGAGAGAGAGAGAGAGAGAGAGAGAGAAACAGAGAGAGAGAGACAGACAGAGAGAGAAACCGCAACACAGCGACACAGAACAAGACAGAAGCAGGGACAGCACAGAGAGAGAGAGAGAGAGAGAGAGAGAGTAGCCCGCTGCGATAGAGACACTGCTCGGTGCTCACCTCCTTCCTCAGAGAGACAAGCGCCTGCCATAGGTGACGGCTGTAATTCCCTCCGATCCGTAGGAATAGATTCCCCCTCCTTGGCCGTACCCCGGGAGAGGGGCCAGCTTCATTCTGAAAGCTCTGGAGCTCCCTTAGCCCTAGGTATGAGTCAGACACTACTGCAGCGCTCCTCTGCTGTCCTTTCCCTGGGAGAGTCTAGCCTGACCGGCAGCACATGCTCTCCTCCCCTCCGCTCATTCTTTCTTTTAACGCTTCCTTCCTTTCCTCCCTCCCTCACTCTCGCTCTCTCACTCTCTCGCTCTTTCTCACTGTCATTCCAAAAATGCAGCTCCACCGGTTTAGTCCCGCCCTCTGGTGTCGAGGGACAAACTCACCGTCCAATGACACGTCTTTTCTCCAGAGCTCTTGCAGACAGGGGGCGTGGCCAAGGTCCCAGGTCTTTCGTGTTCCAAACATGACCGCAGGGCGGAGCAGAGAACTGGACCTCTGGACCGGCTACACACACACGCACACACACAAACACACACACACACACACACACACACACACAGAAAGAGGGATGAGACTAGTTATATCTTAGGCAAATAACCACCGTCAAGGGAATGCAGAAAGAGAGAGAGATGAGCTAGGTCATCATGAGAAGGGCCTGCAGGCTTCATGATCAAACTAATAGGAAAGGAAGTGCAATTTGAAACTGAATACAGACATTCTAAAAGCACACATTCTAAAAGCACAGTCCACCTAACGTCTCCAAACAGAAGCGTCTAGGCATATCAGACAAGATATGAGAGAGCAAGAAATCTGAACTAGGTGCTGCTATCAACTAACCCATCTGGGTGGAGCAACAGAGTCACTGTGTCCCTTTGCTGGGCACATTCCGACACATAAATGCAGTCCCCAGATCCTCCTCTCTAGCCAGCCCTGGTTCAAGATAGAATATCTATATTGGCACGTCCAGTCCCAGAGATTAGACAGCCCTGTGTATTTGGGTGGGGCGGGTGGTATGATGGGGGTCAAGCCAGTCTAAATTGGTATGGACAGGTTGATCGCACGTCTCCCATCCCCAATCAGCTCCACCCTCCCTGATCTGGAGTATAATGTCCAGAAAAGCATGGGTCAGCATGGCCACGGCCAATCAGATTATGTCCCTTTATATTATAGCCTGGACATTTAATGATCTTATTACGGGCCTTAAACCAGCATGGGGCCAAAGTCCTGCCTATCTAACCCCCACCAACCAGGACATCAGGCCCTCTCTAGATCTTCATCGGCCAGTCGGTGGCAGATCAATCAGCGGACCACCCCCCAGGGAATGGGGATATTGATAAGTGCCTTTACAATCCCCCTCCATCCTATTCCATACGATGCACATACATGAGCACATTGCACACTGCTCAGGGAAATTCCCTCCACGTCCGGCCTACAACAGGATCCACATCACACACACACATACATACACACACGCGCACACACACACTAATCAATGAGCTTAGCCGTGAGTCACTAACTGAACTTGACCATGCCACTCCTGACTCAGCCACTCTAATCCTACAGTGGAAAGTACCCTTTGCGGGTCAGTGCTGCATGGAACACAGTCTGTCCCTCTGTGGGTCAGTGCTGCATGGAGCACAGTCTGTCCCTCTGTGGGTAAGTGCTGCATGGAACACAGTCTGTCCCTCTGTTGGTCAGTGCTGTACATCTGGCCAGCTCCATACGTTTAGAAACCAGAGTCCTTCCAATTGAATATCTAGTAGTTTTGATTTACAGCCGGCTCTTGTAAAGGTATGTTTAACAGTGTTCTTGTCCTAGTATAGTAGCACTACATCCTCAATGCATTCTTTCCAAATAGACTAACGACGTGATTGTACAGGAGTCACCAAACACACTATGAGGCATTTTAGTACAACCCACTTCTACACCACCAAACACCACACACACACACACACACACACCCCCTACCCTTGAATGTCTGGCGGGCCTGCGTTCGGAGGAGAGTGTGCGACTCTCCCGGTCTCGCTCCAACCATCGCATGTTGAGGAGAGATCCAACCAGGCCTAGCATGCTGCCGGCACACTCCTCTGCCTCCTTCACGTACGGCCACACCCTGTGGAGCCTGTCACACCTCCTCCAGCCCTGGGGGCCCCGTCCCTCACTACCACCAGCTCTGCCATCTCTCCCACAGGCTCAGATAGAAGTGAAGCAGCGGCCTCCGGCACAACGCTCGGACACTCGCCCCGCGACTGTCCTTAAAGCCGGCCTTTCGCACGCTGGAACCCTGTTCACAGACCTGGGATCCGTTCGCCCATGCCCATCTCCTGCACCACAGGGTGGAACCGCCTCGCTGTGGCCTGACCTTGGACCAGTGGCCGGGCATGGCCCTGTCCCTCCTCCGCGCGAGGTGAGCTCCTTTACCTACCTCATAGCTAATCCTTTAAGTCTCCCAGCAGATGGCCCCGCGTAGCCCGTCCATGGTAAATACTGTGTTAGGCCACACGGGGCCCCTACATGCCCGCTCTGAGGGGCCTAGCCCCCAGAGTATTATACAGTCCCCTAGTGGATCAGATTAGCTAAGAGATGACTCCACATTGTAGACATGGATCTCAGATGAACCCCTGGCCCTTTTCCTCTTCCTCCCCCTCCTCCTCCTCCTCTGCCCTGGTGGTGCCGGCTTTAGGAGGGCTAAGCGGATCTCCAAACTGGGTGTAGGACGATTTCCACCACCCGCGGGGAGGCCATCTTAATGATCGGTTACACTAAGGTGCAGGTAACAAACTTAAATAACAGCCGGGACAGTTCATCTGTTTGATGTGGGTGAGACCTTAAACCCCACAGACAAACAGTGGTGTTACGTCTGAACTCAGGGCTTTACTTCTTAGACAGACCAATTAAGACACCTCCCGTGGCTCCCTCTCATCAGACACCAGACAGGCTGACCAGGGAGGAAAGGCCACGGGCATTTCAGAGCAGAGAGCTTCAACAGTAGGTTTGTATTGGATCTAGTGATGTGTAATACATTTTACGGCCCCAAGGGGGCACTGAGGTTGATGTTGAGCCGTCACCCAGGGATCATAAAAGCACAACACACAGTTTCTAGGTTACAGTGCTGACACTCTCTGAGCCTAATGTGACAGTGGATAGAGACTGTCCGCCGTGTCCGGGCATTGTCATCAGTTTCTATGTTTTCCATAACACAGTCCATGTTGCATAACCTTCCCCATCTATGGCACTTTGTCCTTGGGCTGCCCTCTGCCTCAGTGCCCCCTGGAGAGGCAGCGCAGCTTTAGAATATTGTTTATGATAGCAAGAGAGGATAGACTTAGCGTGGAAAGGATAATACCATCCATCCCCCTCTCAATCCCTTCCTCTTTTTTGGACTGCGCTCCCACAAAATTCATCCTTCTCTTCCTTTCTCCCTCGCCTGGTCTGGCGCTCGCTCTCTGGAGTGTGTGAATATCATTAGCCCAATTCTGTTATCTCCCAGTTAACCATATCACTGCTCCTCCTGCTCACACAGAACGCACTGTCTAGGACTGCACCAAACCAAACAGAATTCCTCAAATACCACTCTGCTGTCAATGACATATCTCGGAACATATCCCCAAACCTGGGAGGATAGGGGTCAGCTAGCCAGAGATTAATACACCACATACTGCAGCATTTTGGATAAGAGGTTCACGTGTCTTACGCTGTGATGACATACCCGAAAGTGCAAAGACGTGGATTATAATGTTAAGCACCTGGGAAGGTGTTGACAGGCAGGATCCCACAAACACATTCACATTATTAAAAGGGCAAAGTGCTGACGCACAGATCCTCTATGAAATGTCAGCTCTGCAGACCTTTAGGTCTTAAATACACTACACTATGTGACGGGAAACCCAGTGTTTGAAGTACACACGTGTAGGAGTATGCAACGTGTTGTCCAGATACTTCAGCAAACCCTACCAGATGTGGTCAACTGTGTCTATAGCAGTTTATTATATTTGGCTACATTTTAAACATCTGTACATCTAGAAATCCACTGAAAAATAAACTTGGCATGAGCTGAGGCCTTCACCGTAGACGGTCCCTGAAATCGGTGAATTCTAATCAGAGTATGTGTAGGGTCTATTGTGAGCCTACGTTTACCATGTACGCACAGTGGAGCTATTTTTAGCTCCCCATTATAACCCATCTGAAAGGAACAATAAGCACACAGCATCTCCACAATACAAAATGTGGGCCTTTTCAGGTGGAGCCACAATGTATTGAATTCTAAGAAAAAGGTTGTGCTCCACCACAGCACACACTAACGTTAACCATTACAACGGAACCGTCCAGTTAATAAGTTAGACGTGGGCTGAAGGTCAAAGGGAGAAAATTCGTTTTACCTACTTCACTTTTAGGGGGAGGACAGGCCGTGTAACAGGGATGCACCTCTGCGGTCTGTATACCTGGGGGAACCATCCAAGCCTGAGTGGAATACCAGATCACTCCTCACCATGGGGTAGAGATGAGTTCTGGAGACTCACTATTCAATAACACAAAGTCTTCTTTAATTGAACGTTCAAGCTCCTGCTGGGCCAAATGAAAAGCCTCAGGAGCCTCTGTGTGCTGGATTGACTGGAGAGACCGAAGGGACTGGGCCGGAACAAAGAGCTCTTCATTAGACCTGCCCTCAACATGCATAATTTACACAAGCAACCAAGGACCTAGGGGCCGCTTGTTTTACCACACACACACACACACACACACACACACACACACACACAAACACACACACACACACACACACACACACACAGAGTTCCAGTCTAGCACTTTCACAGTCCAGTAGCCTTTCAACGGCGCTGCAGGCTGCTAGCTTGCTCACACACATATCGGCCACAATCTCTCAGGCCACACCAGCTTCCTAGCCTCAAAGACAATGGTAGAGCACATGTACTGTACCACAGCTAGGCCCGCTCAGCGCTGAACAATCCCCCTCTCTCTAACACAAGGAGCAGATCCCAGACAGACAGATCTCAGACACTCCCTGCCTCCTGCAGTTACTTCACGTTGCTCATCCTCCTCACTCGTGCTCTCTCTCTCGTTCCTTCCGTCCTTCCCTCCTTCCCTCCCTCCCCCTAAACTGGGTCAAATCCTTTACTGGCAGCATGCGCTCGCTGTCAAACCCTGTCTGATCACCGTCAGAGGGGAAGGATGCAACATGGCATCCACCGTGACACACTCCACAAAAACACACAGGAAAGGATCCCTGGTTCAATGGCTGTATAAGCCTAACATGAACCCTGCCGGGGAAAAAAAACATCTGTGATCCACCAAAGGATTATTTTCTTTACACGCAGAGTACCCACGCATAGACCATCAATTATTTACACCCCGTCAGTCGCCCCTTTTCAACATGCTGCATTCCCAAGCATCTCATTGTCTCGAGTGCTCTCCATTCCTCTGTTATCGGTTAGCACTCGCCCTCCTTCTATTTCACGCTCTCACCTCAGTGCATCTGCTCTCGGCTCCAAAGCAACATGGCTTCCTCCTTTCACCCCGTTTCTATCCCTCTCCCTTTTCCATCCTGCCTTCCTGCCTCTAATCCTCCCCCCGTCCTTTATCTCGCTGGGTTCGCCCGGTACCCACCTCTCTTCCTGCGGTCTCCGTGTCCACATCATCCCTTCATCGCGGCACGGCCCCTCTTTACGAGGCGACGGCAACAAGCAGTCGTGGACACACACACACACCCGTTCAGTGAGTGCTCCGTGTCAGTGGCATCAGAAAGCCCCCCCTGCTCTCACCGTGTCTACCGCACGTACACACCCACTTTCTCCCTCCCGGTTCCTTAGTAACAGAGGAATGGGAGCCAGCATCATGTCCCCCCATAGCCCCCCTTACTCCGCTCCCCCTACAGTCTCCTCCCTCCCTCCCTCCCTCCTTTCTTTCTGTGTCTCCATCCCTCCAGTGGAGGAATAAATATTTCAGCCACAATTGGAGCGTGGCGCTACTCCTCTCTCCTCCCCCTGCCTGCAATATTTAACAGAGCGGTGTGTGTTCGTGGGCTTTAGAAGCCCATCCCAGCCTTTATCTCAGTATTTCAGAGCAGAGTATAAAGAATGGCTACCCAGTAACAGTGAGACAGTAGTGTACTGTATAGAGCAGCTGCTCTCTATGTGCAACCAGTAAATCGCCAGTGCAATGGGTCGGCGCTAGGCTGTATTGATCCTTCACAAGTGACTGAGTGTTGACGAGCAGGTTCAATTACACCATTCACAAACACAGAAACCCTTCTAGACTCCACCCCCTTTAACCAAGGGATGTTGGGTAATGTATTTTTTATTTTTCATTTTTGGAAATACAATTTTTAAAACACCACCAAGCCTGTTTTCACCATTTGGGTAAGGGCATAATGATCCACTTTGTTAAATACAGTGCACATAAGCACCTGACCTTGCGTGCACATGTATTTTATAAAAAAGAAATTTGCCTAGCAGAAGTCCTTCCACAGATACCGTCAGTGAATTATGGATGAGACACATAACACCCCGGTTCAAGTGTCCAACGTAGTAAACCAGAGGAGCAATATTGTGACCACAGCCTTGGCCTGGCCTCCTCCAGCAGCCTCTCAGGTTCAGGCAGTGAGCCTGTGTTGTTACACGGCGGCAGCCAGCCGACGTACGGGACAGAGGAGACCCCCTGTCTGACAGCTGTACGATATCACGTTTCGGATGGGATCGATATGGACATCGTCTTTCCATAAAGGACCCATAGCCAACTGAGAGAGGCGAAGAGGGAGGGCCAGAGGTGGGAAGCAGTTGGCGGTAAGTCAAACAGCGGGTGTGGCTGACGCTGGGTCCAAATTCAATCATGAGGGATTTGAGTCCATCAAACGAACACACGAACACAGACACACACACTATCCAGTCCTCTAGGCCAGAGCACTATGGTCAGATTAACAACATTTCTGCTTATGTAACTCCTGATGCGAGTCAGATGCCATGCAAGACAGGCCAGCCTAGTTCTGCGTCCGCACGCACATCGAGTCAGCAGGTTAGGGGATTTGATTTTAATATTCTACGTCAAGATGAAGTGGAGGGGGAGATGGCAGAGAGGCAGGAAGATGGAGAGCCAGTAAACATCAGAGGGTCTGAGCGTGATCACGGACAGGGTGGAGCCTCGGCAGAATCCCTTCTACTGGGAACCTCACGCCTGTTACCCAACAGCTGGCTAAGGACAGAACTGTCCGTTCAGCCACCGTAATGTTATTATACAGGATACCACGGTAACTGGGGCTGAGCACGCAATCCCATAATAGTACCAGACCATCAGAGTTTACCGTTAAAAATCCCTGAAATCTGAATTATCTCATAATGAAATATCTACTAATGAAACATCTAATCTCAAACAAGTCTTTATAATGACTGATTCCTTACAAAGTGTATTCTAATAATGATAACATCTCCATCCTTTACGTATACATGGTTTCTACATATTTCCTAAGTCAAGAGGGGTCTGTTAGACTAAAATGCAAAAAATATTAAAGCACTTAAATCAACTTGATATTCCACTTAAAAAAAAAAAAATTACATTCTTTCCCACTGCCTCCCTTTTTTTCTCCACCAACTCTCACCTGCACCTGCTTTTTGCTGTCGGGCACATTCTCCAGGCAGCCTTCCTCATATCCTAGCCTGCCGCGGCCGCTCCGCTCTCCATCAGCTTGGAATGGCCCTCTTAAGACCGATCCCCGTCCATGCCCTCCAGACATGGGGCCCTTCGCCCTGGCTCCATCCACCTGGGACAGGGCAGCTTCTTTGGGCAGACTGGTCTCGTGGCCAGCCTTTTTAGTCCCAGGCTCCAGGGCCTTCTGGCGGTTCTTGAAGAGGCTGTGAATGGTGAGCACCGCCAGGGTGCAGATCACGTACATGATCTTCGCCGTGGCAGACGTGCACGTTGTGTCTGCGGGGCCCCCTCTCACACAGTACCCCTGTGCTAGGGGCACAAATCCAAACGTCCACAGGGTGGCACGAGGGGCTGGGATAGGCTATGAAGAGATCCTCCTGGAGGTAATCCGGATCACACAGCTCAGATGAGAGTGGTCAGCAGTGTCCAGGAGGCTGGCCGCTGGTCAGAGACAGTGTCCATGTGACTGAATGGTATCAGCAACGAGCCTAGCCGTCCTAAAATGTCTCAATCTTTCTCCCCGCTCCAGACGGACAGCGAGACGCGACCTTCTCTTGGACGCGATGTCCTCAGGCCCACATGCTGTACTCCAGACGGGAGACAAAGTAGCCTCCTGGTTCATTCATCAGCAGAAGCGATCGTCGGGGCTCAAGACGAGGCGGGACAGAGCCTCGCTCTCTCTCGCTGTCCATTGAAAAATGCATGAGTGTTTAGCTGGAGTATCAGTTTAACAACGGTGTGCCCTCAAAGCTCATCACGCGCTCATTTAATCCTGGACCAGTTGTCCCCTCAGCAGACAGAGGGATAAAACAGCCGATGGTGACCGCTATGGTGACAGTAATCTCTCTCTCTCTCTATATATAACACACCTCACTCTTTTTATAGCTCACCTGTGTCAGTGGTGTTGTCCGCCCCGCCCACACTGATTACAGTTCCACAGAACTTCGATAAAGGCTATGGACCAATGGACCTTGGCCTCTCGCCATGGTAATTGCAGTCCCGTTGCCAAGTAGATACTGCCCAGGAAACTCAAACCCGCAGCAGCGAGCGGTTCAGTAACTTCAGAACACTGCCATCGGTCGGTCTCAACACACACACACCGTGTCATTCACACACACACACACACACACACCCACGGTCACGTCTGACGCAGATTGGAATCAGAGACAATAAAACCCAAACCCTTGCGAGGTCAAAAGCCAGCAGTTAGCTAACCAGCACATACAAACACACCCCGGTGTGAGTTACACAGAACCTAATCAGCCCCTGTCTGCCAGTCATGGATGTGGAATCCCTGCCGGGTCAGTCTCCCGTGAACTTCCCCCTCCTTATCGGCTCCTCCTCAGTCCCGGTCCGTGGCTGAATCCCGGGGATCTGGATGATCAGCAGGCCCAATGACCATGGCTCCCGTTTCCTCCTCTACAGAGTCCCGTGTCCCTCTCTGGATGTCCCTCCATTAGTGCCCCCGGAGATTACTGTCCGGTCAGGTGCAGCTCTGCCTCTTACTACTGACTGAGGGAGAGTATCCCTTCAACCACTCTCACTCGTTCACTCTCCGTCCCTCTCCCTCCCTCGCTTTTCTCTGTCCATCTGTTGCTGTGGGATAAGCACTGGAACAGGATGGAGCTAGACAGTGATGTAACAAAGAAATCCTCCAAAACGTATAATATTATGTGAGACGCAAACAAACAAACAACATGAATAAAGACTCCAGTGGGACTGGGGTATGAATCAATGCTAGTAACTGCCTCAAACGGATTTCTACAACCTGATTGGTCAGCGGCGTGTAGTGAGAGCGACGACCTCGTTGCTCACTGTCCCGTGCCTGTCTATTGTAGTCCCGGGACGTGATAGCCCCCGGAAAAGCCATCACAACCCTGCGCCATGGGAACCAGCTGCTATGGGAACTGACCTGACAGTGCCAATCCCGGTGGGTCAGCTGGGTCACAGCGCTCCATTCGGACCCTACAGTCCTGTTTAGCCTTGCCTGTCCTCTGCCATACTGTAAACATGGAGAACTAGTGCTGGCCTGACAGACAAAAGGCATGTCTTCTGCCCGAGTGCTCACCCTCACGCTGCAAATGATGGGGGAGGGCACCGGGTAAGACCACTTTCAAATATGCACACACACACATACACACAACACACACACACACACACACAGAGACCCCACGAAGGAAGTTGGCCTCAACACATTGAGGGCTCTAATTTTATCCGTTGACCCAGTTTGATCAAAAATAGTTTTTTGTTACAGCCGCCAATCACTTTGAAACACTAATGAACACGGAGACGTGGCACAGTCCTTACTGGGAACCCAAGAGGACATGGGTCACAAGCAACCTGAAGCTAAAAAGGAAGTTTCAGAGCAAAGAGGTCTAACTCTAGAGCAACAGCAGTTTGCTGATCTCTCAACTTCTCAAGTCATACAAGCCAAGAGGCCTGAAAACAGGAACAGAACAAGAGCCGGTCAAGGTTTGTTTAATAACAAGGTGGAATAAAGGTTAATAAATGTCCATCCTATAAAAAGCCTTCTGATAAGGCAGAGGAGTGGCTCTGATCTGACCCGACACAGTTACAGTTTAATCTCAATCTGACAATAAAGCTATCATATTTTCTGCCAAGTGCAATCACAAAGCCCTGTTTTCCATTACAGAGGTTGAAAGTTGAACATAACAGGGAAAACAACAAGCCATTTACAAGCCTCTGTCCGTCTGTCTGTGCTCCTGGTATGCAGGCACAGTACATAGGGGTTATTTCTGGATGTCGGAAGCTCAGACCATCTGGCTCATTGAAGCATTTTACTGATGAAATGTGCTACATCTCCCTCACAGGGTCTTGAGTGTATGCTGGCTTTAAACAGTAGTGCACGTCCACTGAAAGGTGGAATGAGTCGACTCATCTCAGGTAGAGAGGTGGGGAGCTGGGCAGATGGGAATGGGTGCTACTAGTAGTACAAGGCTAGGGGGAAATACAATAGCATAAAAAATGGACAGAGCATAAAATAATGGATACACAATAACACATGGATGACCAGTGAGAAGTAAGAAGAGAGACAGGGATGGGATTTAGGAAAGAGTGACGGAGAGACCAAAAGGCTGAACCTCGAAACAGCAAAGAATTCCCCATATACCAAATTGTGCAGCACGCTTCCTTTTCCTCTCCTTCTCCTCCTCCTCCTCCTCCGAGCTATTTCAGGACTAAATTACAGAGAGTGAACTCACAGGGTGGAGGCCCAGACAAACACACACACACACACACACTTAATGACAGAGTGGAGAGCAGGAGTGACATTGTTGCAGGATAAGCTGTTCCTTCTATATACACTGGTCAATGACCTCACTGAAGAGTGGGATGGGACTGAGATGAAGGGTGGGAGAAAGAAAAAGAATTAGAAAAAGGGAAGGATGAGACCAGCTTAAAAAAGGAAAGAGGGTTTGAGTGGGTGGAAGAAGACAAGACACTACAAAAAGAAAGAAAAGGAGTAAGAGAAAAGGAAAGGATACCATTTACAGCAACGTGTAGAAAAGGGTTCAGCTGGCAACAAGAAAAGTCAAAGAAAGAGAGAGGGAGAGACAGCGAGGGACAGGAAGAGACTGCAAAATTCCGACTAGACAGAGACTCCGGCGTCTCCTCCCCCTCTTCCTGTCCTACTCGGTCCAGCTCCCGGGGGCTAGCTGTTAAAGCCATGTTCTCCAGTACGGCACCCTGTCCCACCCCGCCCCCCCTGTCTGCCTGGGTTTACAGAGAGAGATGTACGGGGAACCACACCGTCGCTGGCAACACTCACGGCTCGCTTTAACATCTGTGGAACACGTGTTCCGCGCGGCTTTGGAGACAGCTCATGAGGTCATTGGTGGAGGGGAGTCGGTAGAGTGCAATACCAGTAAAAAACAGCCGTCATGTTTCTCCATAAGATGGAGCCTGTCTGTCACACACACACATAACCAGACCTTGGGGTGTAGGGACAGCTGCACCAACTATGTAAACACAAAGCTCCCGAAACTAAACAGGGAATCACAAGGACTGGAGAGGACCGCGCAGATTCACCCCTGGCCCACGAGGTGTGTGTGTGTGTGTGTGTGTGTGATGTATGATCGTGTATTCCCTTGAACTGGTTTTCCTTCTAAACTGAAAGCACATATGGGCTGATGGAGTACAAGACGCTAACCTATTGTCTTATAATAACCGTGAACGGCCGACCATATGCAAACACTATTAGCTCAGGTTGTTCAGTGAGGCTAGCCTTGGCAATGTGAACACAGACACTCGAGCTGTACAGGTACAGGATAGGCTACTGACATTTCCTTGCACACACATATACATACTAAAACAACTGTCTCTTCTGACCTTTTTTTTTCTTCTAATTGAGGAGAGATCAGCAGACCCTCTGCTTATCCATTTACCCAATAATGGCTGTAAGAAGTGGACATGATGCAGAAGCATGTCCATAACCACCTCCAGCAGTGTAGATGGAGGCTGTGGTTAACAGCGCCCCCTGCTGTCTGTGCTGGGTGTGTCCCCAGACAGCAACAATCTGGTTTCAATCAGTGCTGTTGCATAATGCCTCTTGGCTTGGAGAACTCACAACATGCCGTCCTGGAGTTATGGAGGGGAAAAAGTGGTTCACACGGCCCCCTCCCTCATACATCTTAGCCCAACAGACTGTGCCCAGGCCTTACCCAACAAACACCGGCTCGGAACCCGCAAACAGAGCACGAGCACACACATACACACACACACAATAGCATTTCACTTCAAAGAGACACGAGTGAATGCAACGGCTACACACCCACTCCAACATGGCTGCACCAGCAGGCAGTCTATGAACTGCAGTTGACCATGAAGTGTGTGATAATTGTATCAAGCCGCGCCGGCGATGTGGCTACCTCTCCGGAACGGGAGCAGACACAAGTAAGACACATGACCAGCTCTCCTGAGAGCCTCTGCGCGAATCTGGACGTCCAGGTCAACACTCTAACAGAGCCTGGCTTAGCTCACTCTCTCCGCTGTGAGCGCTGCCGGCGGCCCTCGGTGTCGGCCTTGCATTCCTCTGACTTCCTGACTTAAGGCCGGGTAAACAACACGATAGCTCGCCCGACGACGGCACCAGCCTCTCTACCCAGACCACACCGTCACAACATCACCCTGTGATTCACAACAAGAGAGGGATGAGATGTTACTCTGACTAGACTGGAAATAAAAGCCTCCTCGGTCTCTGTCTCAGGGTATTTTTCCAACCGTCCTTTTACATCTCTTTATAGTGACTCAGACAGGCCATCCTCTGGAAAACACAGACAGTCTGACAGACTGTGGGGAAGAGTTCAAATATAACGTGGCTTGGTTTCTGCAGTAGAACCCTAGAGTAAACGTGGATCCCACAGTGGGAGATGCGGCAGCACAGCCAACATCCCGAGATTGAGCGCCGGGACTTTTCTGGTTCATTTCCAAAGAGCATCAGTGTGTTTCTACAGTGGAACTATCCCCTTGGTGACACCGCAGGCAGAGATCGCACTGGAAAGAGAATGGACGGGGCCTCTGATGTGTCCTGTTCTAGATGGAAACCCACCCACGCATGTGGTGGTGCCTCTTACGCAAACATGGTTCCAGCACAGTTACAACAGGGGGAGGCTTGAAAAACAAAGACCTTGTAATGGATGCTCATTTCTACATAACGTTCAAAGTGGGGAGAAAAGCTAATGTAAAAACCTTCATGCAAAAGGAAAATGGTTATTTTGACAAGCTTTATGCTTTAGGGAAGATTTTTTTTTTTTTTAATTTTAATTAAGTTTTATGATGTTTGCTGGCAGAGGCATACAGACACATCCTAAGCCTCGTTACTTAAATAGCCCTAGTCACTTAAATAGTTGTCTCCATGCATGCAGTCTCTGTGGTCTCAGCGTCAGGGCTAGGTAGAAAGTATTAAACATAGTACTATGTCAAACTAGAGAGAACAAATGAACAAAGATGATAAACATACAGACATCGCAGCATTCCACAGTGCTATGCTGAGTGCGCGTCCAAGGTAAAATAACGTTTGTATGGATACACCTGCTTTCACAGACATAAGACCACAGGTCGGGCACGCAACAAAAGCGCTGATAAAACACCTTTTGAATCAAATGGGGATGTTATTGACACGCTTAGAAACTGCTCGGCTATTGAAAAGCCGCAATGAATTGGATCTGCAATGTTGTCAGTTTCAGTTATATAGAGCATCTGGAAAAGACTACATAGACCAGGGCATAATACGCCTGTGAGGTCTATTCGAAAGCGTGGACTAGCAATTCTCGATTACACTAGCTTTCACACTATGGCAACAAAACATTATGACAACATTTTGACCCCACGGGTTGATTGATGGTTTGTGTTCAAGCATTAATTCAAAACAATAAAGGACAAGGAAAACTTTAAAAATAAATTGCAAAAGCAGCAATAAATTCCTTACCTTTCGGCCTCAAGCGTAAAATGAATTTCTCCCCTTCCCAAGTTGATAGTAATAAGTTTCCAGTTCCGCCGGCAAATACTAGAACACTATCTTGCCGACCCATACGTTGACTTCTATCCAATTTCAACTTTACAACTATCCTTATAATTTAAGAATGATCATTGTAGGTAAATTTCCGCAAATAGTTTATCTGAGCTGGTTCTCAATCCGCGACAAACGCTATTGAAATCTGTTGGCATTCACCAGCTGAACTGACTGAAGTCAAGACAGTGACGTAGCTTTGCCCATGCAATACGCAAGACAATGCAACTGACCAGTCTGAAAACACCGATTACCAGCCTTTTATGCGTCGAATGGAAGGGCAGAGAAACTGCATCAGACAGGTCGGGATCATTGTTTTTCTTTTTCTCCATCCCACCCAACCAAACCGTTTGAAGCCTCTTTCAAACGCTCATACACTCACGCACACATGAATGCCAATTCATTGAAATCCCTTGTTTCACAAATTACAAAAACAAAAACAGCAGCTTCACATTGATTTTATTAATTGACTTGCAGCTTCCTCAACATGTGTTGTTGCCAAAGTATGCCAAAGTATCTTTGTCAGTTTATCAAGCTGAGGTAATTCTTTGAATGCAACTCAAATTTTATTATTGTTATATGGAAGGCATAGTTAAAATATATTTGGTTCAATGCCTTTGGCTTAATGTTGCATACATTAAACATTTATAACTCAAATAGCAAATCTCATTTTTATATAAGTAGAGACTACATAACATATGTTTATCAATTGATTTATTTTTGAAAGCACAATGTGTCAGTGCATGGTTTAGTTCGTTTTCTTTATTTTGGTAGTAATCATTTACAAATACAGTCTCTCTATTGGCATATCCTGGTGGATCAAAGTCTTAACAAAAAAACAACATTACGAGCCATAGTCTTATACATTCTAGTCAGCCTACGAAAACGGCAAGTGTCATGCAGGCTAATTGTTAACAACCACATCTCTAAAAGTCTAGATATACACTTCATCAGCTCTCTGATCCTCAGAGAAGCAGTACTACATTGTTTCTTGATTCCCGCCTTTTTATTTGGCCTTTTCCTGTTGGATTAAGCCAGTCACAATGAGCACTTCCTCTAACTTCCTGAAGCTTTTCCTGCTGTAGTTGTAGGTCACAAACACACACACATATACACACACACACAGAATTGACCTCCAGATTCACCCAGTGAAATCGTTAAAAACCATTAGACCTTGTTGCAGTCATCCACTGACCATGAGCCAGATATTGACTTAGGTGAATGGAACGCCAAAGAGAACACTCTAAATGCAAAAACAAACAAGAAAAAAAAAATAGACAGCAAGAAAACGCTTTACCATTAGTGCTGTACCATTCTCAAAACATTGTATTGAGAAGACTATTCCAACTTTACCCGATCAGTTTGTACAAGTACGGAGGAATTTTCTCTCTCTAGTCTACTACTTTCATGTTTACACAAGCAGAAACAAAAGTCAATCATTAAAAACTAGGCATAATCATCTAGTGACTAGCGTTGTGGCACAAACTACAAAGGACATGGCTTCTTTCTTGAAAGCAGTGCTGTGGAGAAAGCGTGTCGGCTTCTATGTTTAACAAAGGCCATGGGGTCTCTGTCACTGTAACATGGGGAGACAAAGGGAGGAGGCAGCAGTCGTGTAGCTAAGACCTCTAGGAAAAGGAGCGCCAACTTCTGAGTCAATGTGAATGTGTGTGTGTGTGTGTGTGTGTGTTTGTGCTGGCTTGAGTGAGCTTACAGAATCGATCTTTGTTGTGAGCTGTCAATGCCAAAACATGAACCACCTTTACACCAGGGAGGATTGAACTGTTTCTGTTTCCAGCCTCTCTGTTTCTCTCCTCTCTTCGGCAGCCCATCCGGTATTGCCTTTCACTCGCTCAGCCTCTTATTCCTGCCTCCTATTACTTCTTCTCTTCATCCTCCCTTTCCTCTGTGGCGTCCTCTGCGTCCACCTTCCCTTCCACGGACAGCGTCTCCTCTCCGTGATGGCGGGGGGTCAGGCGGATCAGCACCGTGCTGTCACTGGCCTCCGAGATCATGTCGCCCTGGTCCGGCACCATGGTCCGCGGGATAGGGGAGCGCCGATGCATGGGGGAGCGAGGAGGTATGGGGGCGCCTGACTCCTGAGAGGAGGGACGGAGAGATGGTAGAGGGAGGGGGAGCAGGATAGACAAGAGGAGTGACATGTGTTCGTCAGCTAGCCGCTAACACAACAACAACAAGCCAACGAAATGCACACGGTGCCGTTTAACTGGATTGCTAAGTCACAGCACAACTATTGTGACATGTGACAACACAGTGTAAGGTGACTTACATCCTGGCCTGGCTCCGAGGCTTTGTAGTCCTCGTGCAGCTTGGCGAAGGTGCCTTTAAGGCCGGCCACGTCCGTGAGCTTCAGAGCCGCCTTGAACAGTTTGGGGGTCTCCGGTCGGGGTGGGATGATCTGAGGCGACTCCTTCTGGCCCTCCTTCCCCTCCGGCTTCTTATCTCTGGTCAACATCTTCCTGGAGATGGACAGGGTCACGGGGGTGGGTGGTGTGGGAGGGGTGGAGAAGGTCAATACTTTGGAACAAAGAACCGATACACCACGGCACAGAAACACATGACTGCTGGATGTTACGCAACAAACAGGTTTGAAAAAAATAACATCCGTCACGAAGGCAAAGAGATACTATGACCGGCCCAATGCAAACAGAGACACCTAAACGGACAGCAACACACACACACACACACACACACACACACACATACATACCCCTATGCTGCTGTGTGGTCGCACCACCATCTCCAACCCGATTGACTAGATTGAGGGCACGGGGGACGGCAGGAGGATCATGGGACTCTGTTTATGGCCACTGAATCCCTCCTAACTCCTGCCTATCAGGGGACCACACTGAGGATCTAGTGTGAAGCTAATCAGGGGCTTAAGGATCCTGTAATCCTGGCTGGGCGGGACAAGGACACAGAGTCACAGAGAGAGGAAGTGGAGAGACAGAGGGAGACCCGTGGAGAGGAGCTATGCAGGGCCGCTTCAAGGGACATGTGGGGCCCGGTGGTCTGCTCTGCCATGTTTGCGTCACACACACACACACACACTGTACACCACCGTAGCTCTCCTCTCACTTGGCCTTGTTGCGGAGGAGTTTCTGGGACTCGGGGTAGTGCACCAGGATCTCGGCCAGGTCCTTCTTATCCAAGATGAAGAGGTTAGCGAAGCCGTGAGCCATCACATTAGCCGTCCGCCTGTTTCCTCCTCCCCCCGCCAACAGGCTGTCCAATCAGAGAGCCCAGCTAGTTAGACACAGATTGGCCTATGGAAGGTGCTGGAACATGATGTCAGAAGCCACAGAGTTAAGACTGGCTGACGGCATGCTTACCGAGCAGCCATGGGGCTAGGCCCCTTAAGTGGAGACCTGCAAATAGCTCACCTGATCTCTCCGAACACAGAGCCACCGCGGAGCGTGACAAACACGGTCTTCAGGTCGGGACCACCCACCACCTGCACTTCCCCCGACTTGATGATGTACATCTCTCTGCCGATCTCACCCTGCACCACCACGCGCACAACTTCACATTTGTGTATCAACATAACAATAGCATTCCAAATGATTTTTTATTATTACACAATCGAGCAGAACCCCCCCCCCCCGTACCTTTTTGCAGACAAAGTCTCCAGGCAGGTAGACCACAGACTTGAGCCTCTTCAACATGTCAAATATCATCTGTCTGTCACAGCCCTGTGGGAGGCAGAATTTGAAAAGTGCAATTTAAACACGCAACATGCAGTGAATTATACTCCGAATGCCGTTGAAAAAAGCCAAGCTGTGTCCTCCCCGCTGCTCACTGACCTGAAACAGGGCCACTTTACTGACAATGGAATAGTTGACATCTATAGCAATGTCCAGCCTCATCTTATCAGGCAGCTGGATCAGCAGCTCCTGCTCATCTGGATGGAACAAAGGGACAGAAGGCTTTAGAACTAAAATGCACATGTGTGTGCAAAGAGGAGACCTATACACACTGTCTTAACATAACAATTCAAATGAGTCATTTAAAACATTTTGGGAACTTTGTCTTCTTTCTTATTTGTTAATGTATTAACCACTAGACAGTAGCTGCTGTACTGGTTTATAGACAAACAAAGAAGGCTTTACCCAGCATGCCCTGGATCTTCCAGGTGTAGTCGTACCAGGTTTTCACCCGGTTCTGGACCTCCTGGGGGATGTTGTAGGAGGTCATGTACTTGGTGGTGCTGTCCATACAGGAGCGGTAGTAGTTGTCCCCCGCGGTGGCCGCGCCCACCACATCTCTCATCTGCACAACAGCACCTCCACAACTGAACTACTCATGCTGACTGTATAATAAGGATCAACAATGTACCTTCACATGCCCACTGCAGTGTGCCAGTCACTGTGTGAGTGTGGCTGACTCACCTGGCCAATCATGATGGAGAAGGCAAAGACACCAACAAAGTAATTGAAGAGCTGGAAGCAGATCTCAAAGACTGTGGTGGGGTCTGGCAGACCCCCGATGGTGATCAGTGTCTTAACAGCAAAGTAGTAACAGCGGATATAACTGGACACAGACGTAGA
>JAVQIZ010117872.1:0-12318 GCA_036023535.2 Galaxias brevipinnis
CCCCCCCCCCCCCCCCCCCCCCCCCCCCCCCCCCCCCCCCCCCCCCCCCCCCCCCCCCCCCCCCCCCCCCCCCATTCCTGGTAAGGTGTTTTTTTTCACAGCTCCTTCACACACCTGCATCTCCTAGACATTCCACAATATTGTTCTAAGGGGTCCCTCCTTTTATTTACCAGCACATCTTCTAAAACACCAGTTCAAACTTGGTAACTGTTTGTTTTATTTTGCTTTTTTGGAATTACTCAAGGGATTTAATGTGCAGACTGTTCTGGCACAAGGTTTAAAACTACTGGTCACACTTGTGGATTTCTTGTGTGTGTGGGTGTTAACTGTGTGTATGACAGAACATTTACATTTCATTCAGTTGCTACATAATGATCGACTTGCAATTAACATTTTTTAGCATTATTTGTATTATCATATCAAACCACTCTTGGTAATTTACGTACACCCAGTATGGTCATAAAACAGTTGTTGTATTGTAATGAAATTATAATTACAAGCAGAATTTGGGACAGATATTTTTTTGGAGTCCGTTGCTCACATGTCAGAACTACATAGCATAAATGTTTGTGACCAGTCCCTAAAGCTGACTTATCTCACAGCAACTGCATCTCCAAGTACAGCAAGCACCAAAAAGGTTGCTGTTTTTGTATCAACTGATTTAGGACTTTATGACCATTATTGGTACAATTAATTTACATTTTGTAACGTGAAAAAACATCAGAAAATAAATAACCCACAATTGAACTGAGAGAACGTTTTGCATGTGTGGTTTTTCAAACCTTGATTTGGAACACAAAGTCAGTCTCCAGGAGCAGATGGCACAGAGCTCAATCCATGGTTGGGAGGATGGCCCAGAGTGGGAGTATTTGTCTGTGCAATCCGGTGAAAGCCTTGTGTTTCTATACACACTTCTGTGTTTGTGTTTTGCGTGTTGGCCCCTTCTGTGAATTTCTAAAATTATATATCTAAAAAAATATATGGATTTTTAAATCCAATATCCTATATTTGCCAGGTTGTGGTTTTTAAATCTTACCATTATCATTAATTTGATTTAAATTGAGACAAAATGTATATTGAATAAGCATCAAGCATTTTTTCTGTTTGTTGTTGGGAATACCAACAAAAATAGTCGGATGACTTGTTTTTGAAACCTTATTATTGGTTGGCCTTGAAGACTATAGAACCTAAGCCATGGTAGTAAAGGTCCCGGAAGACTCTAGATCTCCCAACTTGTCTGTCATCATCACCACTTCATGGAGTTCACTGCTGAAGGTCGAACCAATTTCTTTCATGTTTCTTTTCCAGCCTCATGCAATGTGTTCCATCATTTAAAGGGATGTTATGGGACTTCTGTGAGTCACACACTTGATACAAGAACCCAGTTAGTTATCCAGAAGAAAAGGGTTTGTCTATCATTTAATAGACATTGGTGTGTGTGTGACAGAATGAGGGGGAGAGAGAGAGCAAGAGAGAGATAGAGAGAGAGAGAGAGAGAGAGAGAGAGAGAGCGAAAGAGTGATGGTTAATGCATGAATGTGGAGTATAAAAGTAGCACGAAGAAGTCTGTAGACCAGTGTAAGTGTCTGTAAATGTTGATGTGTGGCTGCTTTTGTGACATTAACCTCCAGGGGGTCACTGAGCTAGGAAGCCATCAGCTTTGCTTCGCAAATTCTATAAATTGCCCCAGTAAGAAATCAATAGAGTGCATTAAGCCTCACATATCACAGGTATTCATCTACATTTCTCCCTCCTGCCATTTTTTGCTACTTTTCTATCTCACTCTGCAATGAGCAGATACCCCCGGCACTCCCCACCATTGCCTTTCACTCTACCAATTTTGCTCGTAACTTAAACAGCCCAATGTAGCGCGACAACTCTTCATCATCATGCCAATAAAGTGTGCCCAAGTTATTACCATAATTATGACTTCTCTGCCTGACAAGATTTTACAGTGCTGGTCTGTACCTGACATGGGTTCTAATTCTTGGCTTGTGTGTTAAGATGGTCCCTCTCTGAGGCAGAAGTTGCTGATAGTGTGTATCTTGGTCCTGGTCAGCCTGAGGGAGTGTATACATGGTGGAGTGAAGAGTAATGAGCAAACTGCTACTCATAATAGAGATCACTCGGAGCCTGTTTAATTGCACAACCTAAGCCAGGGGGCTTTTGTTCTTTTGTTATATTACTTCATTATGAGGTGTCAAAACACAGTGTGCGTGTGCGTTAGTGTGCATGAACATATGTATTGATTTGATAGGCTCAGATCATTCGGGTCTACAGAACAAAGAACTGTAGATTGTCTAGGGAAAATAAAAATTGTGAAGTGAGAACTATAACAATGTTTTAAACTGAAGTGATCTTATGGATGTCGTGCAACCAGTCAACAAGATCTCATCCTGTCACTTTCATTCGCTGGTTGCTTCTTAGGAGTCCATACCAAATCCCTAAATCCGTAAAATGATCTCGGATTGTATGCATCGGACCATTTCAGCGAGTTTCAAATACTCTACTGTTTTATACAGACATGTTTTTTCAGTTATTTGAGTATTTATGTATTTTGAGGGATTTGTGTCATTAACATAGCCGTTTCACTTGCATGCTTGGGTCTCATTACCATATATATGCCTCATTGCCCGGTTTCTTGGTGGGAATATGTTGTATTTTTTTGCTATTTCCCCGGGGAGTCTAAGCTCTAGCCTTGGCAGTTTTTTCTGCAAAGGTCTCCTGCCTGCAGTGACAGAGCGTGTCCTTGTGTTTTTGATGTGTCTCCTGCCAGAGTGAGATGTGGACCTCATGGGGTGTCTGTGATTGTAACCACACTGCACTGAAATTTGATTTCGACTATGCTCTGTGTTTCCAGTCAGCATGGGCTTAATTGAAGCATGTGACAATTTAATCAGAATGCTCTTCAGTGTCAGTTTGTGTCAGTGTTTGTGTGTGTGTGTGTGTGTGTGTGTGTATGTCTGTGTTTGTGAATGTATTAATGTACAATGAGTTTGTCAGCTGGCCTGTGGGTGATAGTGTGTGTGTGTGTGTGTGTGTGTGTGTGTGTGTGTGTGTGTGTGTTAGTTATAGTTATCATGTGCAGTATCATGAACACAATGCGTTGTAGTATGTGTTGTTGTGACAAAACATGGAGAAAGAAGGTGACAATAGTTATAATTGCTAGCATAACCGGTTAAACAATAAGGGACCCACACTACTGCTGCTGATGACCCTCTCTGATTACGTCCTCTTGCAGGTAGTCTACTGGCATCTGGCTCCATAGACTGTGTGGAGGTGGAGCAGCGCTGCGTGAAGGACCAGGCCTGCAACGTGGTGTACAGGGTGCTGGAGTACTGTGTAGCAGAGGAGGCGGTGTCGCCCCTGGGCCCAGACGCCCGCAGGGAGTGCCTAGAGGCCCAGAGCGCCCTGCAGCAGAACCGGCCCCTCCAGGTCTGCAAGTGTCAGCGCGGCTCACGCCGGGAGGACCACTGTCTCAGGGTCTACTGGACTGTCAGATTTGCAGGTGGGTTTCAGTTTGGGACCTTGTTCCCTGTTTGCGCTCCCATTTGTTGTGTTTGTGTCATATCAAACTCCTTGCTGTCTCCTGTTTAGCGTATGATGAGTATGAGGTGTCTCCGTATGAAGAGCTGGAGCTTGAGCTAGTGAGGAGTATCGAGATGTCACGTATGGCCTCTATTATGGCAGGTACTATTCCTATTGCTTTAACTCTAATTCCACGGTGTTTATGTTTGCATTACTGATGCTCCCATTGAAGCCTTCCAATTGACATAAAATCGCCCTAATCCTCTCTGTCTATTTATGTCTTTCCTGACTCCCCCAGCCTCCTCTATCCCTGTGGATGGACAGAATCAGTGTCTGAAGGCTGCCCAGGACTGTGGCCTCTATGAGAAGTGTGGTTCTCTCCGGTCAGAGTATGTGGTGGCCTGCACCAAGCGGACGCCCGGCTCAGACGGCGGCTGTAACCGTCAGAAGTGTCACCGGGCACTGCGGCGCTTCCTAGAGCGTGTGCCAGAGGAGTACAGTTTTGCTCTGCTCTTCTGCCCCTGTTCTGATCTGCTGTGCGGGGAACGTCGGAGGAAGACTATTGTACCGTCATGTTCCTATGAGGAAAACATTAGAGGCGAGGAGAGAGTGGGCAAACCCAACTGTCTCAGTCTACAAATGTACTGTGGCAGGGATGAGCTGTGTAGGTGAGTGTGTTGAGGGTTGTGGGTTAACATATACGCCTGTACGGAGACTTGCAGCCTTATTGTTTTACGGTTTAGGTAAAAAACTAAAGTATAGTTACAGGGAGAAGGTTAGATAGCAATAAATGCAGTTTAGTCACAATATGTATATTTTATATCATTTATCATTCATATTTGTGTTGAAAAGCTGGATGTAAATACACAAACCTTTTTCTTTCTGCTTTTTGGTTCTGATTAGATTTTTTGTTGTTGTAAGAACCTGAATCCAAACACATAATTACTAAAACCCAATCTAAAAAGGTCCAGTGCCAAAAGAGTGTTGCCTGATTTGCACAGTGTTTATTTTCTCTCTTTGTCCGTTCGCATGTTGTGTTTGTATTTGTGCCTGTGTTTGTGTGTGTGTGTGTGGATTTGTGTGTTTGTCTGTGGATTTGTCAGATCTCGGCTCGCTGATTTTCAGCACAACTGCCAGCCATCCTCTCATTCTCCCTCTGGCTGTATGAGAGACAGTGGCGCCGTGTGCCTCAAGGCCTACACTGGACTTATAGGTGAGTTGGAAAGAGAATCTGAAATATTTTTGGAGATGGAGACTAAAGAAGAAACGAGATATTAACACAGAAAGAACCACTAGACAAAGAGCTAAATCAATCACACAGGCAGCTTCACCAGGCCATTGTTCTAAGTTGTTAAGTTCTAGTTGTCTTTGGTTACCTAATTGCGATATTACATTTGTGCTTTAAAGCTATAGCAGGCAGAAATGTACATGCCACATTTGTAGAGCATCCTGAGAAAACAACTGAGAGCACCTGTGGAACACTCATTTTGCCAAAAAGGCTTTACTTAAACTTGCCAATAGTATGGGTTGAATGGGTAGTAGGCCAGTATGAGCACATTTGCTAGACTATAATGCTTTTTTATTTGTCTTAACTAGGCACCATCATGACCCCAAACTATGTGAGCAACAGCAGCATGGAAGTTTCCCAGTGGTGCAACTGTGAGGGCAGTGGGAACCGTTGGAATGACTGTCTGCGTATCCTGCACATGTTCAGCAGAAACGTCTGTCTGCGTGAGTAGGGCATACATAAGTAACTGAATAAAATGGTTACAAAATTCACATCTACAGAAAAGCAAAGATGTGAAGCGGATGTCAGGTGATGATGCTCTCACAAGTGGCATTAAGCCAAAACCATTATAGTTTGCTTATCGTTGTTTACCACCAGGTATTTGGAATTACTAGGTGTGAGAGAAGTAATTACCTTTTGCTAATGGTTCAATGCTCAATGACTTTGATGTATTACCTAGCCAAATGGTGATAGTTGATTTTTATTGCGCTGTGTGTTATGATGAGCATGATAATTATTTTAACGTTTATGATTGTAAAAGCTGTTTCATTTCAGGCAATGCTATCAGCTCCATGGGCAGCTCCTCCCCTCGTCCAGTGGAGAGCACGCCCCTGCCAGTCCCTCGCCCATCTCCACGAATCATCCAAGAGAAGGTCCATGTCAGTGTTAACACTATCACTTTACCTGAACTCAACAGTGTAAGTATCTTCCACACGCACACGTTGTTGGGCATTTACCAAAGAAAGAGTTGTTTAAGATTACTGTATAACATATCACAGTAAAACCCTTCATTCACTCACTGGGTCACAAGTAAATACCCAAAGAAAAAGCTGGATGTCATGAGCTTCAAAATAGATTCCAAAAAGCCCCAACTCAAAGTAAAGACCTTTGATACACTGCTTAGACAGTCGAGTCAACACAAAACGAAGTCAGACTAGTCACTGTAGATATATTTCTTAGGTGCTGGAGCGCGACCCAGCATCTCCTTCTAACTTTGGTCTCTCTTTGCCTTTCGTCCCCTCTCTGTCTGTGACTCTGTCTCTAAACACCCCCACCACTCCAACCCGCTCTTTCCCCTATCTCACCGTGGGTGAGGATTAGCCGGAGGTGTTTGCAGGAGAGCATCAATCCCCTTGTGTTAATATTCATTTATTCACACCCATCTGTCTCATATCCCTCGTTCTCTCGCCATCCTAATCCCTCTCATTCCCTTTCTCCTCTCTTCCTGTACAATCCTTTATACCCCCCAGTCCCTCCCTCTCTCCTCTCTCAACCTCTAAGCCTTTTCCTGCTCTTAAGTTCAGTGCCGAGATATCCCACCAATGGTTGGAGTGCATTGTTATGTCAGCACATGAACACCCTTAGCTGCACACTTCAGTACTTCCTTTTTGACTATTTATCTTCACTCTTCCTTTCTCTCTCAGATGCAGTACAGTGAGGAGGAAGATGAAGAGGAAGAGGAGGAGAGCCAGGAATTCAATGTTATCCCCCCCTACTCTGAAAAGGATTCTAGTGTGGATTCTGTTGCCAGAGGGAGCCATAGAGGAGCGGCCAGCCGCAAGGCACCCATTCCGGCACTGCTACTACTGATGCCTACTGTTACACTGGCCTGGGGGTGTCAGGGTTAGCATAGCACCCATTCCATCCTTCACCGGCCCCCATAGTCAGCTAACACGTTCACCTCCATCAAGGCAGTATAAAAGAATGGATTAAGGCTTTGAGGAGAACAGTGGACAAAGAAGAAATGGACCTACTTATCGCACTCCAGGATTCATCATTTGCTTTATTTTTCATGTTATTTCTTTGATAGCGATCCCAGCTTTGCTCCCGATACACGCAGTAAGCAGACAGGGTGCTGAACTTTAGCAGACATATCAGTCGATGGAGGAATTAATAAGGGGCGTCTGGGTGAATTGATCTATCTGCTCAGAATCTGCTTCAGGTTGAAGCCCTCCAGCCCTACCAGCAACTGAAGAGGAGCATCGAATCTCCAAGGCCAGTTTCAACGTGCTATGAAAAACAAGACAAGTTTGTTTTATCACCACATTAGCCTTAGGTCTAAAATCCTGAGCTTGTTTAATACCTTTCTGCTTTATTGTGATTAACCTTGGTCTTTTTTTTGTATCCACCCAACTGAAAAATGAAAGAATCCTTTTGAAATCTGATATTGTTGAAGCAAGTCAAAAGCATTTATTTTTCCTGTGGTACCCGTCCTTTTGAAAGCAGTACAAACCACATTTGTGTTACAAGGTACCAATGACAGAGGAATGAGATGAAGTGCTGCCAAACAGGCTGGATAGATTTGAACTACTTGGGCTCTCCTTATCTCTCCTCTCACCCATTATCTCCCCCTCCCTTGTTTGTGATCTTTATGCCTCCTCACACCAGATGCCACTGACACTACGTATCCCTCTCCTGGTTTTTTCAACACCGATAATATTATTCTCAGACTGGTATGCGTGTTTCAGTTCCATCACTGGGACAATCTATGAGACAAAAACATGGTAATGAGAACTTGGGGCATTCAAGAAACAAGGTGGGAAATAAAAGCTATCTTCAGATGGCTGAGCATGCAGGTGTTGGACCAGACTGATGTTGGACTCCGGGGAAAGAGAAGCCAATTTTCGGCTGTCCGAGGATCACGACTGCTTTTCTATCCCAAGGTGTTATAGTTTGGGAGACACAGTATCACATCCTTACTTGGTTGGAAAGGCGAGGGGAAGTTTCAGGAGAAATGTGAGGAGGTACAGACATAGGAAGATGAAGAAGCCAACCCCAAAGCCTCTGGCTCATTCTGCTCATTGAGCAGCACATTAAGTCCTTTCTCCTGCGTGTTAAATCTTTGCTGATGTTAATACTTTTTTCTTGCATTGCTATTTTTTTTGTGTTCACTTGCAAAAATACAGTTCCAGTTGCAAGGGATAGACAAGTGGTCAGAGGTGCATAGCACCCCAATGAACATAGTGAGTGTGTCTAGAATGTCCTCTTTAAAAAAAGAAAGGACTGTAGACGGTGACTTTACCCTGCATCAAGCTCCAAATCACACTCGCCATGAATAAACAAACAATTACTGAATATCAACTACACAAATCATTGAACCTTCAGTTACTTTGAACAAAAGGTGTTTGGTTGAAAGGACTGGCTCCAGGGAGACAATTATTATGTGTTAATTAAGCAGGCAAGATGGCATTAGTGCAGTCTAACACCCTGTCCAATCTGGACATTAAAGTTCATTATAAGTTTTTAATAGCCACCAGCGTTTCCAACTGTCTGGCATTGGAATTCTATGCCACTCGCCATCAAGTGAGTGACTGCACAAGGGATAACGTTTGCGACGCTACCGCTGGTTTATACACAATAAACACCCTAAATAAATATGAGCATCAGTCACATAAGTATTTTGCATGGGGGATGGAGTGAGACAATTTTATATTTATCACTTTTGTTTTGTTTGTTCAGCTGCATTCTCTGACGTCTTGCCCCTGTCCAAATGCTTTTATTGACATCCAAAGGCTCCTGCTGGTTTTGTGTTATAGTTAGTTCTACAATGCAGAGCTGACATTCTTTTTCCGTCTTAAAATACAGCTATGCATAAAAGGAAAGGTTGGGAGCAAAGGCAGGAAAGTGATCCATTGAAGGGGGTTGGAAAAAATTTGGGTGAATGACATCAAGAGTGGCATAAAGAGAGGGAGACAGAACGAGAGTAAGTGAAATATTGAGAAGAGTTGAGAGAATGCACTGAGGGTATAGAAGTGTTCCTGGGGCTCTCACTAGCATTAGTGTTTTATTCAGCCCTCTCAGACTTACTTTCATGCTTCTGGCTATGAGATGAGTGTCTGTTACGCTGTATTACTCCTGTGCTATAATGTTCCAAGCAGTGTGTGTGTGTGTGTGTGTGTGTGTGTGTGCGTGCACTTGCGTGTGTGCCTGCACGTTCACCTCAGTTTGACCTTAAAGACAACACCACTCTTCAATACTGTACATTCCCAACTTTGCCACCATTTCTGTCTTGCGAGTCTCTATCCATCACTGACTTCATGCCTTTCATGGTAACCTATGACCATACTGTAGCTTCTATATATTATGAGTACATTATATGATCGGTCTCTATGCCATGAAGACTGAAACAATTGTTTTCTCACACACTGTATGCCGCTTTGTGTGTATATACAGGATGTACAGATTATTGTAAATCTGTTTGTCATTTTGTCTGTTTGTAACGGTGTAAAAATGTTTTTGATGCTGTCAGACTTCTTTATCTTGCTATCTTCAATATAACTGTATGACAAGTGCATTTTATTTGTAAGTGCATTGCTTGACCTTGATATTCATGTTGATGGACATTCTTCACTCTTGAACTCATTAATTATTGCACATCTGAAACAAACAGTTCATTTAGACTGGCAATGCCACCAAGCACTGCTCTGTGCTGTGAAATGGGATTAGCTGTCTGAATCATACCACTTCTGAGAGATAGAGCCTGAAACACCCAGTGGATATTGTGTCTGGAAGGCCACTTTAGAGAGAGAGATCCTCAAAGGCCCGCTAGTTATCAATGCCAGAGTCGTTGCCTACGACATTCTAAGCTACTTCGGAGACAATCATAATAGTCTAATAAGTGGCAGATTTAAACATGAATACTTTATAAAAGAGATATTCCAAAGGGAGAAGAAAAAGGACACTCAGGAATCAAGGTGTCCTTAGTGCAACAGTGCAATTTGACATTAAAAATAATTTTTAAACTTTGAGTTTTTGAGTTATTTTCCCAACATGAGAAATGGTCCCATATTGCTGCTGCTTCTAACACCCAATGGCCTCATGAAGACATACACCTGTATCAAAGACCAAAAAGGTCCTCCAATACATCATCTCTACATACTTAATGCTGTCTGTTCAAACTGTGTGTAATTCACCTACTGGTTTTGAGAGAATTTACAATGGTGTGAGAAAAAGACTGCATACATAATAAAAGCATTAAGCAGAATGTTTTCTTTGTGTCTTTCATACAACAAGTTGTTTGGTCATTGGTAGGTTGCCTTTTTCCACCCATTTGAGGTATCACAGGAGAAAATGGAATCAGAGACACAGAAGATTTACTCTTTCATCTCTGGTCAGTCTTTTATGGTGGCACGTGCGGTGCATCGTAAGAGACCTCGGCCTGTAGGCAAAAGGGCTCCTGAGGACCTGAATGAATAACCTCCTAGTGAGCCTTGAATTAGGCTCACTCCTGCGCTCTGGTCCAGATATAATGCGGAGCAGGGGGATTTTTAATTCAACGGTTCAGAGTCAGCAGCTCTTATCTCTGCCCATTTTTTGTATCACCAGAGCCATGGCGGGCCACCGTGATTTACCCTGTGAAAGTGCTTGATAAGTACTTATCATGGTAATTTGCTGAACAGGAGGGCCTCTTCACCTGGGATCTCTCTCCTCCCGCTCTTCACTGAGCTGACTCACCCTCACTGTCCTCCACCTGTCACCGTGTGCAGAGACTGTAGCTTCTGATTCCTACATGCACAGCTCTCGGGGGAATCCATCTTCTCCTTTGACTGCTTTTAAGGATGAGCTATGTGAAGCAACCTCCAGAGGACAGAAAGCTTTTAAGCCCTTAATAGCTGTGTGTAATGGTTTACATTTTATCTTCCATGATCTTTGAACATATTTTCATGTTCCTTTATGCGTTCTATAGCACAATTATATCTCGTACCTTAACAGAATGGACCAACTCGTTGTCTGCACAACATAATGACGTTAAGGGCAACATTGCCTTTTGGTTATTATGGTTTATTATTGTTTATGTAAGAAATATGTAAAAAGATGTAATTAATAAAATGAATACAGTTTTCTTATAAGGCTATTATTATTATTATTATTATTATTATTATTATTATTATTATTATTATTATTATATATTTCCTCCTTAAATGCAGTAATTGTAGAAGACCGTACTAAAGTAACCAACATTGGCTTTTGCTACAGGACAACATGTTATTTCCAAGCAAGCAATAATTCATATAAATAGTTACATTTATAAATGTTATTGTATATGTTATTACTGTACACACAAACATAGGTACGCTTGCAGATACTGAATAACTTTACATAAAAAATCAATAAAAAGATAAATATTTCTTCTTGTTTATATACACAGACATATATATTTTTCCGTGCACCGATCAATATACCTAACTGTACCTAATTTATAGTATGTCTGTCTGTCTGTCTGTCTACTGCTCAAAAACATGAACATGTTAATGATGTTTATCCATGTGTATGGGAATCTAGGTGAATAAGCTTTTGACTGTTGTATGTTTTGACATATCTTCTTCCCCCATTTCTGGGACAACGTAGGCAAGGCCTAAGGCAAGGAAAGTTTGTGAGTTGGGGCACACAGGGCTAGCCAGCTGTGTGCGCAAGGGGACACCACTCTCCCTGCATCATCTCACTGCAGCTGGAGAGCTGACCTAACTTAAGAGAAGATCCGGAGAACAAACTATCAGCTATCACCTGTCTGCACTCTATACAGGGTTAAAGTTAGAACAGACAGAGACTCTGGAGCTTTTCATGATAACCTACTTGCACAAAGCAAAGGGGAACCCTCTCTCTCTCTGTGTGTTTGTGTGTGTGTGTGTGTGTGTGTGTATGTGTGTGTGTGTGTGTGTGTGTGTGCATGTGTGTGAGTGTGTATGTATGTTTGTGTGTGCATGTGTATGTGTTAGCTTGTGAGTTAATGCTAAGTTATCTCTCCTTCCAGTACCCAAATAGAAACCTTACATGTAAGAGGTAGACAAAATTGATAAGTAAGAAAATAAGTAAGAAAGTAAATGTAGCACGCAGAAGCAGATAAATAACCGAGTAGGTATCTAAAAGTGCAGCAGATGTCAGCTTGGCTTCAGGAACGGGGAGTATAAAAGCATTCCTAGGGTCTGGAGGATGAGATACCAAAAAAGTATGTTTAACCGCTCAAGCGCTGGTTGATGCTAAACCATTGCTCACATGCTATCCTTACATACAATAAGCACAAGGCGAACTCTATTGCTTCGGTGTTGCTTTGTTTAGAATCAGCAGAAGAATCACTTTTATTTACCAAGGACTATCATCGCACACTGCATATATTAGGAAGCGCATTTGGTTAAACTTGTGTAGGTTTGCAGCACGCCATGCCAGTAAACATCTGCAAACATGTTGTGCATGAAATTGCCATAATAGCAAATTGTGTTTAGTTTTGCTTAAATTGAATTTATTTCTCTCAATGACAAAGTGCCTCTGTATATATATGTACTGTA